>JAWNPB010000075.1:0-54084 GCA_035045355.1 Drosophila lacicola | reverse complement strand
ATTTAGTGAAAAGCCTTGTCAAACTGAATCGCTAACTTAGATAGATGTAATAAAATTATTAATTAATAACCCTTCAATATGTAAGCCATACTGTGTGCCGGAATAGAGACTTGGATGAAACCTGAAAGTGTATGTTCTTAGTGTATGTTCACAGTCGGCTACGAATTTCATATTAACGTCTTACCCGACAAAGCCACACTAAAAGTGCCAATAAAGTCATCAACCTGACCTCAATCATATAACAATAATCTTACATTTTTAACTAAAGACCAATACACATCGTTTGTGCCATAAACTCATAATTAAAACAGGCATCCAATACTTGGCAAAATTACTCCCTAAAATACTGCACTACGCAACTATTGTGTCTATATAGTCACACCTGACTACCACGAACTGCTTTACTTGGGTACCTTGAGCAATGTTAAACTGGACATGAGTAAACTAGGTGAGTCAACAGATATGAAATACTCAATAAATTAAACAGTCGGAAAAATTACTCCCCAATCTGCACTACATAATTCTTGTGCTTAAAACAGTCCTACCTGACTCCAAACTGAGCAATATCCACCTATCGCCAAAAATAACCAAGCTATAAGCCATATATACCACTGCAAAGCCCAATTATTGCCGCCAATTAAAATCGATCGAATATATACAATTTTAGAAAGCTACATATCTCATTTGGTGACTCTATCGCTGCTTTTTCTTGTCTTCGTCGACGCGCGCCACTCTTTTTTATGATTTCGGGTTTGGATTATTGAATGACTGTTGACCCCTTATTACCGACAAACGTAAATATATAATTTATACATTCAACAAACATATGTACCCAGACACAGTCCCTAACATACTTATACACGCACATACAAATTATGAAAAGCGCAGCTAGTGCTGTCAAGCTGCTCGTAATAGTGCTGCTCTAGTCACTGTTGAAGTAATTATCTACTAGTGCAGCCATTCAGTAATAAACAGACAGAGGCAGCTTTGATCAAAAGCAAATTTTTAAAATACTTCATGAGCGATACCGAGGCTGCAAACGCAAATTGGAAACACAACACCTGGCTGTCTAGAGCAACTTCTGCCGTTGCCCACAAAATCAAAGACAAATGCAGAACATTTTCCATAAGAGCCGACAACAGCCATAATCCAAACAAACGACTCGAAAATAAAAAAAAAGCACATCACAAATTCTGTCCTTACCATCCCTTTTTGGTTTGAGGCTTCAGCCTATGATCTTAGCTTCTGCATTCTTCAAAGTCATTGTTGAGGTTTCTAAGCTCTAATATGCCTATAATTCGCAAGTCACACAATCATGTATTCTTCTTCGCCATTCGCTTTCAATTCGCAGCCGGCAGATTTTTAAAATTTTTCATTTTTCGACCAGGAATGCACCTATCTCAAAATAGGGTATTTTAAATATTGATCAGTGCTGTAACCAAATACCACTAACCTCCTTTTATATACAATTTTTGATTCAATGTCTGAGAAACATATAATTTCGTATTTATTGTGCAACTATTAGTACAAGCAATAATAATTGTTTTCTTTAAAAATGATAAACCATTTCTATAATTAAGAGTATCAAAGCCTCGACGCACCAAATGGTTTTTGGTATGCGCGTCTTAACTCACACATTTTGGTTCAAATCTGTATGTATGTGAATTGCAAGCCAAGGGAAGTATATGAATTTATAAAGCTTGCAACATTCTGTTGCGTACAGTAAATTAGTATGTTTTTAAACAAGTAAGAGGTTATAGTCGGGAGCTCCCGACTAGGGGATACCCTGAATCCTTTTCTTCCAACACCAAATGCAGCTCGCGCTACGCGCTCTTTTGCTTTAGTTGTACTAATTAAATTATTATAAAATACCCTATTAATAATTTATTTAAATGTACTACATAAAGGTAGAAATATGAACTAAACCTCACAAAACATTACATTTTATGAAATCTGACGTCATAATTTTTAGTGTTAACGCGCCGTGTGCGTAACACTTTGATTTGAATGCCATGGTCTGCTGGCATTCGAATTTCCTACCTACATGCACCGAGACTCGGCTCTGCAATAACAACATTAGAACCCAATTCGTGTTGTTGTTGTTTCTACGCGCTGCCTTGTAGGAACGACAGAGTAACTAGCACAAACACTTTGGCATCATGCTTCAACTTTTAAGCGATCGAAACATACGACAAGAGAAAATTTGTTGTTGCTTTCTATGGTAAATGAGCTTTATTTCTTGTGTTTGATTTTGCGTTTGCAGACCAACATAATCTACCTTACCCCCGCATACAGCTTAACACAAGTAAATTATACGAAAATAAATCCGTTAGTATTTACAAAATCTATCACGCAGAAAACCTAATAATAGCAAATTTAAGAGATTTATAAATATTGATAGTTATAAAATTGAATGCGACAGTGTTCTTGCGTTGACCGACTACTTCCGCCATAACAAAAAATTTGTTTGCTCTAATTTATTATATAATAATATTAATGGTAAACAAAAATTTTTTCTGTGTATATCAAACAGCAAAAGTTTGGCTACGTAGCCACTTATTTTATCTTTAATAATAAATAATGGGTGTGATGCAGAAATTTTAAAAAATTCACAATTTACTAATTCTAAATATTCACTTAACACTATCTAGATGAACTTTGAACTATTGCTGACTTAAACTAATCATGTAAGCTGCTAATCTTCATAGCTCGTTTAATATATTTAAATCAATCAAAAAGGAATAAGACAAGCTTTAAACTGTTGCCCGAAATATTGTATTGTGTTGTATTCACGTACGCACCTAATCTCAACCTCTCGTATATTCTTTTTATACCCTGAACCCATTAAAAATGGGTAAACAGGGTATATTGTATTTGTGCAAATGTATGTAGCAGGCAGAAGGAAGCACCTCCGACCCCATAAAGTATACATATATATTCATGATCAGCATCAATAGCCGAGTCGATCCAGCCATGTCCGTCTGTCTGCCTGCCCGCCTGTCCATATCTATGAACGCAAGGATATCAGAACCTATAAGATCTAGAGACCTATAAGATCTAGAGTCCCCGCGCAGATCGAGTTTGTTTCCGATATTCGTTAACTTGCCTCGTTTCCAAGCAATCGATAAAAATCGATATCGAAATCTTGTTTTTTGAGCAAATTGGGTAAATAATAAGAGCTATAGTCACCAAACTTTATATGTTGCTTTTAGAATAGTATATACATATATATACCAGTATCTTTCATTTTATACCTATCGCCATCTCCCCGCTAACACCGAAAAGCTATAAATCAAGTAAATTACCCAACTTGTATTGCCCCCAATTAAGCCACACAAGCGCGAGCTGCATTTAATGTCGAAAGAAGAGGGTTCAGGGTATCCCCTAGTCGGGAGCTCCCGACTAGAACCTCTTACTTGTTGTTTTTTATATAGTACGAATGGACTTTGACAATAAATAAATAAGAGAGCGATTGAAATTATCAGCTCTATATATTAAAAATTGTTTACTCAGTCGGTTGTTGGGCTCAGCTTTTCGCTCAATCGAAATAACGAAACAAAGCTAAAAATAATGTTGATTATATTACTGGAAACTGCATTACTATTGGTAGCAGTATGGCTGCTCCTTAAGCATATTAATCGAAAATACTTTATACTGTCCCTAGTGAAGCGTATACATACACAGGATGGTAGTCCTCTAGAAAGCAAGGTATCTGTGTTGCCCGGCAAAACAAGATTCGGTAATAATTTTGATATACTGAGGATGACGCCGTGTAAGTATGGTCTGTGGAACGAAACAATTGGTTATAATTAAAATGTTTTTTCACTTAGCGATGGTGTTTCAATTTGTCCGGGATGCTTATGACAAGGCCGACGGGCGCAGTTTTATTTGGTATTTTTTATTTGCGCCGATGTATAATGTCGTACGCGCTGAGGATACCGAGGAAATATTCCAGAGCACACAGTTGATAACAAAAAACGTTGTGTATGAGCTGCTGAGGCCCTTTTTGGGTGACGGTTTACTTATAAGTACAGGTAAGAAATGTGCCAATTTAAAAATTAACTACTTTAGGTTCATCCGGTTTATTTTTTTTAGATCAAAAGTGGCACTTTAGGCGAAAGATGTTGACACCGGCTTTCCATTTCAACGTGCTGCAACAGTTTTTAGATATTTTTAAGTATGAACATATCTTTCTTTAAGGTATACCACTAGGATATGTCTAAATGCTTGAATCTTTCAGTGAAGAGAGCCATAAACTAATCGATGTGTTACTTCAAAATGTGGACAACGAATTGAATCTGCATCAGCTTATTCCACAGTTCACACTGAACAATGTTTGCGGTAAGATTTAGATTTAAAAACATTTGCCCTTAAGAAGTTCCACAAATTTAGCAATAAGCAGAGCGAGGCATATATCCACAACTGATGAGTGTTCAGTAAAACAAAAGAAAATCTTTCTATTCTATAAGGTTCATTAATTATAAACTTTTTTGTTTTTTAAGATACCTGGAAAGCTCAGAACTTGTTAGTTTCACTGTGCCACTTATATATGTAAAAATCCTTTCAACATCAGACTACTATGTAATATAGCAGCCATAAAAACGTTCGGCTGGAAAGTAGATTCTTGGATAAAACTTTGAAGCTCATCAAGATTTCTTCTTCAAAGAAAGCATTTATTAGTTTCACTGTGCCCCTTAAAAATATGCAAAATCTTATCAACATCATACTTTCATTTATTATAGTTACCATAGGAACGATCAGCCGTAAATTAAGTTGTTTTGAAGAACATCGTGTACCACTATATCATATAGCTGCTATAGAAGCATTCGGTTGAAAGGTAGTTTTTTGTATAACAATTTTTAAGCTTATCAAATTGTAAACCAAGCTCAGCACGAGCTGCACTTGGTGGTTCACGGTATCCCTTAGCCGGGAATCCCCGACTAGAGCCTATTACTTGTTTTATTTGTCTCATTTGAAAGATATGGGTCTTTAGTTTTTTTTTTTATAATTTACCTACTCTTTTTTTATCCAGAAACTGCTCTGGGTGTGAAACTTGATGATATGACGGAAGGCTCCCAATATCGTGAAGCCATACACGCATTGGAGACTGTCATGGTAGAACGCGTTTGCAATCCATTGATGTATTTTTGGCCATACTTTTACATTTGCGGCAGTTATAAAGAGCATGTAAGGAATCTAAAAATAGCGCATGACTTTTCCAGCCGCATCATTGAACGAAAACGAGCGCAAACCAAACGGCAAACCGTACTTGATAGCGAAAATGGGCGGAAACAGCGCTATGCGATGCTGGACACACTACTGGAAGCGGAAAATGAGGGTCTTATCAATCATCAGGGCATTTGTGATGAGGTCAACACTTTCATGTTCGAGGGATACGACACAACATCCACTTGTTTAATTTTTACCCTGCTTATGTTAGCCTTGCATGAAAATATTCAAGATCGTTGTTTCGAGGAGCTGCAGGACTTATTCGTAAACAATATGGAACTTACCGTCTTTAATTATAATGAGCTTGTATACTTGGAATGTGTTATTAAGGAGTCTTTACGTCTTTTTCCTCCAGTTCCTTTCCTCGGACGCGTGTGCACAGAGGAGTGTGCCATAAATGGCTTGATTATGCCAAAGAACACCCAAATTAATGTACATGTTTATGATATTATGAGAGATCCGCGCTATTTTTTGAATCCTTCGAAATTTCAACCAGAACGTTTCCTACAAGAAAACACTTTGGATCGTCATCCTTTTTCATTTATTCCTTTCAGTGCTGGACAACGCAATTGCATCGGGCAAAAGTTTGCCATTTTAGAGATAAAAGTTCTGCTAGTCTCCATATTGCGAAACTTTAAACTGTTACCTATGACCCGACTAGAGGACATTATTTTTGAATATGGTATCGTGCTACGTTCACAAAAAAAGGTGAGCATTAAATTGACAAGACGTCAGAACTAAAATTACAACTTAGTGATGGTGCTGTCATCACGAATATGTATAGTATACACTTCTCGGACGTGGACTTTCATGATGCATTGTAAAAAATACTGAACCAATGTAAAAACATTTCAAAATTAAATAAAATTATCGGTATCTTTTCGGCATTTGTTGCTGGCGGTCGCACTCTGCTCAAAGTTGTTATTGTACTTTTTTCACTCGACTGTGTGCTATTCTAAACACACGTTCTATTTTTGGACATCGTCTTCAGCGGTGTCTGCAACGGTAGTGCGGAAATAATAATACCAACATAAAAAGCCATTGTCGATAGTGTTAAACTTGCTCACTAGGCAAGACAATAGCCCTGCGCGCAGTCGCTGACGTGAGGCAATAAAACGTTGTGTAGTGCATGGTCGCTTGGGCTCTTATCAGTAATTTCATGTTATGTTTTTGTTGTGCCAGTAAATGAAAACTAGAAACAACAGTGGCAAGTGGTTTTAATAGTATTGCAATTGCCCAGCAATCAAAGGAAAATTACAGTTAATGGTTTTAAAATGGACTAAAGCTCACCTTCTCACTCGCAGCCAAGGAACTAGCTAAGTCAGTCTGAGAAGAATCCCTCGGTTCTCACCTGCTGAGTTACGAACCCAAATCTTAAGTGATAGAGCATTAAAGTTTAATGATGCTTAGAGTAGACCAAGTAACAACGACTTGCCTCAGCCTGATAGTAGTTGGGCAGTATCAACAAGCACCACTACTGATGCTACTAGCATTATCACGCTATCAAAGCACAGTAGTAGACCTATACTATGTAGAAACATCTGCCGGTAGTGTCTCCAGTCTCATGTCTGTTCGAATGAAACAGATAGGAAAAAAAAGGCATCCAAAAATGTAAAACACTCCTCAAATGTATTCGAAAAAAGATTTTTAGCGCCGATCGGATGGTATAAAAAAGTTTTTTTTTACGATTTTTGCACACTTACGTGTGGACCTTCCCGAGACCTCGTCTTAGCGTGCATCCCCATCAAGTATCTTTAATTTTAAGGTGGAAATATATGTTAATATTCTCTTATTACTGCTTTTTAGTTTCTTTGGATCGCCAAATCCTGTGCTGCCAGTTACCCAGCTGCCAGCTTGTCAAGTGTAAAAGAGAAATTACCGTCAACATTGGTTTTTATTTCATACAAAGTTCAAAGCGAGCGTACAAATTACTGATAGTGTGACGTCACAACTCAAAGAGACCAAAATTCTGGGCATTCGCAAGAAATGTACCACATACAATGACCGTTGTCAAATGTAGTGGAAATGTACTAAATGTAGTGCTTTAATTTTAAAATGGCCCACTGGACTTTTTTGTGGCATATGCTTTATCAATATTTCTTAATATATTGGACGAGTAGCCTCATATGCTGTTCCTGGACTGTCATCGAAGATTACGCAGTCGCTTACGCCCAACTTCATAATCTGACTTGTTTTAACTTAAGACTAAACACGATATAACAATTCTTTATTTGTTCTATTTTTTGCAATGTGGCATCCCTGCTTACAGGCGGTAACACACGAAATTACTCGCTGGTATGACACGCCCTTGGACAATTTCACCATGGCTCTCTAAACTTAATTTTATATAATTTCACCACGTTATTACTATAAAGTTTAAGCGAAGTAATATGTTATTTCGTGCACTCATAGCGAGCACGTCATATTCTGAAATTATGTATCAGGCGTTGTATACGGTATAAGACTAATATTTGTATTCATAATCGCTATATTCAGAGGTCTTAAAGGGCACTTAAAACTCGAGTAAATTAGTATTAACTATTAACGGCCAACAGCGCAACTTGCGCAGATAGTGTTCCTTCTTCCGCCATTAGGAAATTAAATTAAATTTGAAGTTATATTTTCTGCAATGTGGCATCCCTGCTTACAGGCGGTAAGACACAAAATTACTCGCTGGCATGACACTACCTTGGACAATTTCACCATGGCTCTCAAAACTTCATTTTATATAATTTCACCACGTTATTACTATAAAGTTTAAGCGAAGTAATATGTTATTTCGTGCACTCATAGCGAGCACGTCATATTCTGAAATTATGTATCAGGCGTTGTATACGGTATAAGACTAATATTTGTATTCATAATCGCTATATTCAGAGGTCTTAAATTAGTATTAAATATTAACGGCCAACAGCGCAACTTGCGCAGATAGTGTTCCTTCTTCCGCCATTAGGAAATTAAATTAAATTTGAAGTTATATTTTCTGCAATGTGGCATCCCTGCTTACAGGCGGTAAGACACAAAATTACTCGCTGGCATGACACTACCTTGGACAATTTCACCATGGCTCTCAAAACTTCATTTTATATAATTTCACCACGTTATTACTATAAAGTTTAAGCGAAGTAATATGTTATTTCGTGCACTCATAGCGAGCACGTCATATTCTGAAATTATGTATCAGGCGTTGTATACGGTATAAGACTAATATTTGTATTCATAATCGCTATATTCAGAGGTCTTAAATTAGTATTAAATATTAACGGCCAACAGCGCAACTTGCGCAGATAGTGTTCCTTCTTCCGCCATTAGGAAATTAAATTAAATTTGAAGTTATATTTTCTGCAATGTGGCATCCCTGCTTACAGGCGGTAAGACACAAAATTACTCGCTGGCATGACACTACCTTGGACAATTTCACCATGGCTCTCAAAACTTCATTTTATATAATTTCACCACGTTATTACTATAAAGTTTAAGCGAAGTAATATGTTATTTCGTGCACTCATAGCGAGCACGTCATATTCTGAAATTATGTATCAGGCGTTGTATACGGTATAAGACTAATATTTGTATTCATAATCGCTATATTCAGAGGTCTTAAATTAGTATTAAATATTAACGGCCAACAGCGCAACTTGCGCAGATAGTGTTCCTTCTTCCGCCATTAGGAAATTAAATTAAATTTGAAGTTATATTTTCTGCAATGTGGCATCCCTGCTTACAGGCGGTAAGACACAAAATTACTCGCTGGCATGACACTACCTTGGACAATTTCACCATGGCTCTCAAAACTTCATTTTATATAATTTCACCACGTTATTACTATAAAGTTTAAGCGAAGTAATATGTTATTTCGTGCACTCATAGCGAGCACGTCATATTCTGAAATTATGTATCAGGCGTTGTATACGGTATAAGACTAATATTTGTATTCATAATCGCTATATTCAGAGGTCTTAAAGGGCACTTAAAACTCGAGTAAATTAGTATTAACTATTAACGGCCAACAGCGCAACTTGCGCAGATAGTGTTCCTTCTTCCGCCATTAGGAAATTAAATTAAATTTTAAGTAACTTCTATTTATATATATATATATATGCGAGGTCTCATTCTGCCAATTACATACATTTAGGCAAACCTTGGTAAAACGTTGTATGTTTATTTAAAACAACCCATGTAAGGAGTATCAGATTGAGAAATGTGCGCATTTTCGAACATGCATATGTATGTATGTACATACGTAGCCAAACATATTTGTAGAAAAAGAAGCAGCAGTATATGCCAACACATGCATACATACATAGGTGCATATGCATTGAAATATCACAACTTGATATGGTCTCAAAATTGAGTTTGATGGTTTCCCTAAAATACTGCCATTAAATATACCCAATCCATGTAAAGTCCAAACACTTTGTTAGTTATAACAATAAAATATTTTGTAAACGAAATATGCACCGGCAAAGCATTTAAGTTTGCGTATGTGTGTATTCGTATATCGACGTGTGTTACAGCATGAACCTAACTATCGATAGCACTTTGGAATACACCTCATTCAATTAAAACGAGAAATATCGATACATACGATATTTTCATACATCGCAGACATCCCTGCTTGTGTTTTATAAAACTAAAACAAAAAGTCTTGATTAACTTAAGTCGGTCTTGTTCTTTGTGGGCTATCAGGCGGTTACGTTACGAAAAAAAATTAACTGTGTGAGGTTTGCCTCATAACATAAATCGTTGAACTACGCGGCAAATACCGCCGAGTTACGCTGCTTGTGGTTAAGGTGTGTGCGATTTTTTTTCATTCATTTGTGGAGTGCGTTTTCAATAAAATGGGAAAGCGAAACAAAAAAGTGACGTAAAAATCAATAATTAGAGCTCCTACAAAATACAAGTAAGGTAGGCAGTAGCAACACAACAAAAATCAACCAAATCAAGTACATTCATACATGCATATGTGTATACAGAACATGTATAGTTCCATACATATGTATGTATGAATATGTGTGACTAGCGAAAAAATCATCAACAAAAGCATATATATGTATGTTTAAGGGAAGGTTCACACTGCGTGTGCACATATATACATATGTACGAATTCTGGTGAATATGGCAATTCAATTTGAGTTAGTTTGCCATCGAAAACATAATTATGTGTAAAATATATATAAGCAATGTGTGTCTTTTTTAAAGAATTTTTGTTCGTGCTCTTAGTATTTGCTCTCATTGTTTATTAACATTGTTTCTTGTATACCACAGTAGTTGAACAGTTAGTATGCGACAGTGTAGAAATGAAAGCGTCAGTAATTTTATTAAATAGTGGCCTGAATGCGGCATTTAGTTTACAATATTTGCATATTTTTTTAGTGCTGAACATTCAGGGAACGTTTAAATATGAGTTTTAAACAATATTAAGAGAATAAATATGTCAATAACTTTTAAAGATTTTATAAACAGTAGGTAGTGCAAATGTCACAGTTTACATACTATGAGTCGGACGCTATTACCCAAACCTAGATGTGTACATATGTATATGAATGTGCACATATCCCTCACTTACTTGCGTCGACGTAAAATTTTATAAGTAAAGACTATAATGGTGCTGTTGCTCAGCCTTTTTTTTAGCTAAATTCGGCTAGTTGAAATTTAAACGAAAATAACATTTTTTTTGGTTTTAAATGAAAAGTATTTCTGAACAATAATCTAATTCAGCTATTCTAATCCATTCTTAAAAGTGGATCCAGCTACCGATTTTGAAGCGGCAGTTGGCAGCACCGAATGGAGCTGTTCTCAGTGTGTCGTCTTTCCACGTGAGAATGTGAGAGGCAATAACCTACTCTCTCGTGCTACCCTTCAGATTTTGCGCTATGCTTTTTACACATTGAAGTAACGTATGAATGCATGTACATATGTATGTACATATGCGTATATAAGTGTGTGCATATGTACACGCTGCATTCAATTGTCATGTTATTCAATTTGATAAAAACCCTAAAGAAGTTTAATAAAGTGTTACTAAGTGAAAGGTTTTAATAAGTACATACATATGTGTATGCATTTAAAGCACCGTGAATATTACAAACAATTAATGTAATCACAGCAGAGCAATCATTTATATATACAATTTATGCACCATTAAAAAATATAAATAGCCTAGATACAGAAATGTACTTGAGTTTGCCTTATAAAAGATACACACATATTTTTATTTTCAAACATTTTAATATTTTGTACTTCGTTTTAGATTCACATATATTTCCGTAAATTTATAATGAGTAGAATTTAAACAATTGTGCCTTACACATGACCAAGTAAAAAGATGAGTTCAAATATAGTATATTCATGCTAGAAACAAAACAAATAAATACATTAATAGGAAACGAACATGTCAAGAGTGGATTATTTCCTCTCTAATATTGCAGTTTAACAACACAAAAAAATAATAAAGCTATAACAAATTATAGAGAATCGATTACAGTACGAGAAATTAAAATTGGAAAAAAATCATGCTTAACAGCGTCAATAACAATTTTGTGCAGCATGTAAGTAGACACAAAACTTTTACGTAACTCTTACTACGTTTATGCTATTCCTATTTTACAAAATCGTTTTATTGATATAGCATAATCACTTCGACCTCAATACATGGAAAAATTTGGTGAATTTAAAGGTTCTAATTTTCGGACTAAAAAAGCCTAATCAAAGGCTGTATAAATATAATACAAAAAACATAATCATTGCAAATTTCCTAGCATAAACGTAGTAAACATATGTACAAACGTAATATGTATTTATATAATTTTGGAATGGCAATGTTGCATGCACATGTAACTTTAAAATTGTATTGTTATGTGCGCTATGTGTAATTTGATAAAATTTAATTCGCATCTGATATTTTTGGGGAAATGCTTCTTATTTTTGAGCACAATTTACCAGATGTTTTCCATGTTTACTCAGATTGCTCTATCTAGAATTATTCTATAATTATTATTACAATTATTATTATTTTTTATGCAGTTTGCACATGCAACGTAAGTAAGTTCTTAAGCTTTACTTTATGCCATTTGAATGCCAATGACGTTCCACCAGCACTTACAATGAAGCCACAACAGATTCTCTCATTCCTTACGAATTGACACCTCCAGTTTTGTCAATTCAGCTATTTCTTCGATTTATATGGCAATTTCTAAGCTCGTCAGTCGAAATTAGTTTAAATTTTAAACTAATTTATCTATTTTTTGCCATCTCAACGACCACTAGTAGCAAAGCTGCTTATTGGAAATTTGTGCTCCGAAAGCTAGTTTATCTATTTTTAACATTGGATTTAGCTTCTTTTTAGAAGCGGCAGTAGGCAACACTAGGCACTTCACTGTTTGTTGGGAAGCATTACAAAAGCACTATTGATTTAGGCATTATGCCAAATTGTAGATGGCTGCCTACACCCGAGCACTAGTATACCACGAAAATAACCAAAAGGTTTATTTAGCTTACCAAGCGAATGGGCGATTTTTAAAGTTGTCTAATGAAGCTGAGACTTTATATTTATGTCATAGCTCTATAGATATATATGATTTTAAATACGAGAAAACATGGTTATGTTTTTTTTTGCTATGTGATTTTGGAATTAAAATTTTTAAATTTAATTTATTTTAGGCATACTTATAATCGATAATTTTATAAAATAAAAAAAAACATAATGCACCTATTTAAAAGCACATATTTGCATGTTTATTTTAATATTGCTTTCAAATCACTTTTACTCAAGAAATCTAAAACTAGTTAAATTTTCTTAGAGGGTGGGATGGAAAATAAGAAACCATAGCTGCATGAACACTGAATCTTTTCTGATAAACCTTTTATTTATTTCTTACCAAGTTACACTTTTTCTTTAATATCATCATTCGATTTGTTATCCTAAGATTTCATAAAATGTATTTTCATCTGACTCTTGAACGATATATATTTTTTTTTATAAAAGTCAATTATAGAGACAAAAAATGCATCATTCTGGCACAATAAAAGAGGTTATATAGAAGTCGAGTATATATTCAACAATTCCGATTGGATATATACTCTATCTTGTATTGAAAAATAAATAGGGTAAATGCAATAGGATACTCAATTTTATTTCTTTTTAATGAGGAAATAATATATACGATGCATTTAATTATCATTTTCAAAAAGAAATAAAGTATGTGCAGCGTAAAATCGTATATATTCTAAATTGTATATCCTATTTCCATATATTGTACTTCGCGGCCTTATGCATTTTATGTCAAATACTATACATTGCTGTATATTATCTATTATTCATTATCAATTAAAAAAAAAAGATTTACCTTTGCTTAGTAGTTTTTAGGTCTAATACAAGATCTGTTTTTTATTTAGTAAGGGTAGCATATGTTGTACTTACGTAACTAACCGACCCTGCGGTCAATTTTTGTGCAAGGCTCGTGATTTAGTCAATATGTTCAGCCCATTGTTGTGGCGCATGCTCTGTGCAAAACATGTACAAATCCTATTTTCAAAAGATGCAAAAACAGGTGCTACCGCATTTGTTGTCTAATTTAGTATAAACTTATTGTTAATTCGTTTAGACAAGCAGACGACTGTCGCTCGGTTGGCAGCTGACACTTGGCGTACAGGTGCATCGACGTGCAGTTGGAAAGCATCGCACCATAACGACAAATTTTTGCGAATTTTCTGTTGCCTTCATTACGCTACAGCCCTTTACTATTTGGGGAGGCCTTCAGCTGTTTTTTCTTCGATTGTCTAAGTAGAAAATAGTTGTGTGCAATATTCTATTCGTGCATCGCATATTTTTTTTTGCGTTTTAGGTACATTTAGACGGGATTGGAGTGCTGCAAATTGCAACAAAAATTTATTGTTTGAATTTAGAGTGTGTTTTTTTTAGGAAGAAACTTGCGCAGCCAATTCTTTAAAGGAAATCTCCAATTAATGTTTAATTAATTTTCAGAAGACTGTAGGAGGGGTATTCCATATCAATATTTAATTTTCCCAATTGTTTCGCTTAAAAATGCACACAGGTTTTTTTTTTCTTACGTACACTATAAAATTATTTTCATATATTTTTTGTTGGCACTTTCAATGGTTTTATCAACCGCAAAGCATCAAAATTTACGATAGGGTTTATGCTAAAGTGCACTTGACAGCATCGCGCTTTATAAGTTCTTTATACATATGAGTAAATATATACATACTTCTCAAAAATTGTTGCTGGGCTTTAATGGGCTTTATAGTGCAATTTGATTTAATTGTAGTCAGTTGAATTCTTACGCTCAACCGATTAACACGCGTTTTTTGCCACGTCGTTATATGTACTTTCCTTGAATTCAACATTTTGCTGTTATTGTATTTTTTTACATTTGTAAAACAATGTATTTTGCATGTTATAATGCAAGGCGTATTTGCTATAAATCACATTACCGTGCAATGGATCTTCGAAGATCTGAAATTTTCTATCAACGGCACCAGCTGTACTCAGATACTTGCTGTTTTACTAAAAAACGTTATTTTCTAAAGCGGGGTCGCGTGCCACCCCCACTGTCCCATTACAAAGTGAGTAGTCATTCCATGTATATGTATATGTATATGTAAATGGAAATGTAAATGTATATGTATGTGTATATGTATATGTATATGTATATGTATATGTATATGTATATGTATATGTATATGTATATGTATATGTATATGTATATGTATATGTATATGTATATGTATATGTATATGTATATGTATATGTATATGTATATGTATATGTATATGTATCTGTATCTGTATATGTATATGTATATGTATATGTATATGTATATGTATATGTATATGTATATGTATATGTATATGTATATGTATATGTATATGTATATGTATATGTATATGTATATGTATATGTATGTGTATGTGTATGTGTATGTGTATGTGTATATGTATATGTATATGTATATGTATATGTATATGTATATGTATATGTATATGTATATGTATATGTATATGTATATGTATATGTCTCCCGACTATCATTATCATAGCAATGTATGTGTGTAGGATTTTAAATGCAATGATAAAATTCTGTACATATAAATATAGGTTTATGGTACTTTACATTTAGTTACACGACCTTATAGTCGAGTAATCTCGACTATAGCACTAATGTATTATATGTATGTGCGTAGAATATTAAATGCAAAGGCGAAAGTCTATATATGTCTGTCTGAATGTCAATGTTGTACTGTAATTCTTTCTGTTTTTCTACATTGAGAAGTAGTTGTACTAACTTCGTTCGAAAATAACTAAATGCGATTTCATTTTAACTTCATATTTATAAAGGCACAGGTTGTAACTGCACCAACAGAAGGAAATATGAACGGCTATAATCGAAAATCGCCTCAAAAGCGACGCTATGATATGCCCAAATATGCCGGTAAGTAGAAATACAGTAAAATTAATAAAAGTAAAGTTTCAGAAAGAACATAGTTTGAACGGTATTCGAAAATCTAAATTGTATGTAATATATTAAAATGTTCTGCTTTTAGTGCCACCAAAAAAGAAATCAGGCAAGGAGCGTGTACCGCAGCCGAAAAATACAGTTGCAATGCTCAACGAATTACGGCATGGACTGATATACAAATTAGAGTCACAGACTGGTCCAGTGCATGCACCGTTATTTACGATCTCCGTTGAGGTTAGTGCAAGTTTTTAAATAATTAAAAGACATATACGCATTTACCTTTAAGCAATCAGTGGTTTCTATAAAACTTGTCACACAGGTTTGGCATTTCTAGCTCTTAAAGGTTTCGATAGCGAGGTTTCAACTCTAAATAGTTTTAGAGTTTTTTTAGCATCTCCGACCCCATAAAGTATGTATATTCTTGATCAGTATCAATAGCCGAGTCAATTTAGCTATGTCCGTATGTATAAACGCAAGGATCTCAGAACCTATAAGAGCTAGAGACTTGAACTTTTAGCTGCAGGTCCTCCTAGTCCATGCGCAGTACGAGTATACTTCCGATAATCGATAACTCACTCCGTTTCCAAGCAATCGATAATAATCGATATCTAAATCCTGTTTTTTTTTTAGCAAATTGGGTAAATAATAAGAGCTAGAGTCACCAAACTTGATATGTTGCTTCTAGAATAGTATATATATATATCAGTATCTTTCATTTTATACCTATCGCCACCTCCCCGCTACCACCACTAAGCTATAAATCAAGTCAATAAACCAATTTACATATGCTGTCCACCAATATAAGCCACAATTTGAATGCAACATGTCAAGTTTGGTGATTTTAGCTCTTATTATTTAGCAAAATTGCTCAAAAAACAGGATATTGATATCGATTTTTATCGATTATTTGGAAACGGGGCAAGTTATCGAATATCTGCGCGGGCACTAGGTGGACCTACAGCTAAAAATTTCCAGTCTCTAGCTCGTATAGGTTCTGAGATCCTTGCGTTCATACATACGGACAGACGGACATGGCTAGATCGACTCGGCTATTGATGCTGATCAAGAATATATATACTTTATGGGTCGGAGATGCTTCTTTCTGCCTGTTACATGCATTTTCACAAATACATTATACCCTTTTTACCCATTTTCAATGGGTTCAGGGTATAAGACGCTGGTTCAGAGCATTTCCTAGTCGGGCACTATTGAGTTGAGCATTCTTGTTATTTACTTATGATCACCCTATTTCTTACAAATTATTCGCAAGCCCTAGATTTTTTTTTGGCTGTCTTTTAAATTATGTATATCAAAGTCATCTAGCAATTACCGTCTGTATATGTATAAGGTATTATTATTTTGTCATAAATAGTATACGCGGATAGATACATCTCCCCATAAAGTGTATAAATACCCATGTCTGCCTGTCTGTTTCTTTCCAAGAAACATATCAGGTACGATCGATCGATAAGTAGGCTATTGTAAGAAAAGCTTTTTTGTTTATCTTGACCAAACTCATTTATTCTTACTTCCTCTTATGCTCCCTACATATTTCCAAATTGTATCAACATAGGACCACTTTAATAAATAGCTGCCATGTAGTCGATTGGTCGGGAAGAAGTTTCTTGTATAACAACTTTTAGTCCTCACATACATATATGAAAAATCTTATACACATTTAAGGGTATGATCATACATCAAGATCGGATTACTATATTATACAGTTCCATAGTAAAAATCGAACGAAAAATGAGTTTTTGAATGGCAAAATATTATGATTTTTCAAGATATTTTCAACTCAGCATTTAAAACTTATAATTATGATAGTAGATTAAGTTTGACCTCTGATTTATTACAGGTTGATGGGCAAAAGTATATGGGACAAGGCCGCAGTAAAAAGGTAGCGCGTATCGAGGCTGCAGCCACAGCGTTGCGCAGTTTTATACAATTTAAAGACGGTGCAGTCTTATCGCCCCTGAAGCCTGCAGGCAATTTGGACTTCACGAGTGACGAACATCTTGAAAATGGTATTGAAAACGTGTCCAAAGCAAAATTAGTCGAACTGATATACACGTTGATGTTGCCTGCAAAGAAATCCAACCTTACCTCGCTTGAACAACCCACGTTGCGTCCACAAATCTTTTGCATGAGCCACAGCAAGTATTAGTATTTTATGTTTGTTTTTATTTTATTTTTTACTTGTGCCTTAATTTATTTTATTTATTTCGTAATTTAAACTTATTTTGTAGTTGTATAGTTCTATTTGCGGTTTAATGCACAGTGCCTATTATTACATGTTATGTATGTTTGCGTTATTTTCATTGGTGTAAAAATGTTACTTTTTTATTAAAGTCCAAAAAGGGAAAAGTGTTTTCCTCTTTCTTTATTTGTACTAAATTGAGAGAAATCTTATTTGGAAAACTTCTTATTTTTAATGCTTATGTTTTTGTGATCTACTCAAACATCTCACGCTTGATATTTTTTCGTAGGCAATAAGACTGTTTGAATACAATTCGCGATCTGCATTTATGAATGAACTTTCAGAAAGCAGGATTTGTGTTTTATTTTATTTTATATAAATTAATAAATATGTATATATAATCATATATAATATTTATATAATTACAAAGCAATATTCAGAGTATAGATCTAAAAAATATTTAAGAATATTACAATTTCAAAGTGATATTACTTTTGGTTTTTTTTTTTAATAGACAATATCCAATTATATATTTCTTCATCTATCGGAAAACTCATAAAAAGTTTTATTAGATTAAATGACTAAGTTAGGTGCTCTGAGTCATATGTGCTCAATACAAAGCGAATAATTTATTTTCCAATCATTAGATGCCACAAAGAACACGATTGCTGTAGACGGACAGAAAAAAGTACCAGATAAAGGCCCTGTAATGTTGTTGTACGAACTATTTAATGACGTTAATTTTGAATGCATGAATATTGACGGCGCTCAAAATAACTGTCGCTTTAAAATGACAGTCACTATCAATGATAAAAAGTTTGACGGCACAGGTGGGTATCGCTCATTAATTATTAAGGATTATTAGATTACAGATTACCGCTATTTAGGTCCCTCCAAGAAACTGGCTAAGAATGCAGCCGCTAAAGCCGCGCTTGCATCGCTGTGCAATATTTCCTATAGTCCGATGATGGCGCCCCAGAAGAATGCGCCATTACCAATAGATGACAAGTCATCATCAATGGAACTACCGCAAATACACGCAGACACTATCGGACGGTTAGTGTTGGAAAAGTTCATGGAAGTTATCAAGGGCCAGGAGGCGTACTCTCGGCGAAAAGTACTGGCAGGCATAGTTATGACAGAAAACATGAATTTTTGCGAAGCAAAAGTAAGTGCGAAAATATAAGTTAGATAACTAGCTCTGATCTGATTTATTTACAGGTCATTTCAGTTTCAACGGGCACAAAGTGTGTTAGCGGTGAGCACATGAGCGTTAATGGAGCTGTTCTTAATGACTCACATGCTGAAATAGTGTCCAGGCGTTGTCTTCTAAAATACTTGTATGCTCAACTTGATCTCCAGTGTAATCAGGGTATGCTTTTATAATTAGCTATATCTGAAACATTTGTTAAGCTTTATGCCACTATAATATATTTACTTACCAAAGTGCCTAAGTTTGTAAATAACTTGTACAGCTAGCTAACTTTTTTATACGGTTTCCATAGCATGCATCTTAGTAGTTGCTCCTTACCTAATTACTTTTTGGAAATAACTGAGTAATTGACTTAAATGCCTGCAGTGCTAAATATACATAAGCTATTAACAAAGAATAAATGATTTACTATGTGATATTACATATATACATACTTGTAGGCATAAAAGAAAAACAAAGAATGTTAAATGGTCTAAAGTGGCACCAATTATATCGTAAGCAAAATGTCCAAAATAAATGGCTCGTAAAAATAAGAATATTTTTATAAACCGAACCATTTTTATAAACATAGACAATCGGTGATGTTGAAATAGATAAGAAGAATGTAATGCTTAATACGTTTTAAGCATTGAAAGAGTCAATTCTAGCTTCTGGAAATTCAAATTTCAGCAAGTTCGAATTCTAATGGTAGTATTTGGAGAACTTAACGTTATCAAATAAATGGTATATACAAATGACGCTTATATCTAAATCAAATATTTTTCCGCATAATCCATCTTATGCAAGAATTCGGCCTTTCTACAAAAATTTACTAGTCACAATGTTTGTGTTCCTTTAACTTTTGTTTATTAACTATACCTAAAAATTATCATTCGGCCTGGTAAAGTACTGGTTATAGGAATTGGGTTCTTAATTTATGTTAAGTGTACACATTGAGCTACAATGGTGACTGTCGAAAAACATTTCAGTCTGCGCATTAGTATTTTTTGCAACTCTGGCTGGATCTCTTTTTACCTCCTGTTCCATTGCATGAGTTAAAAAACAACACAAATAAGGTAACTGTAGGGGTATGAATGACTCAGTCGGGCACTCTCGACTTGAGGACTATACGTTATGATTTTTGAGTTTAAGGCGGCTAGTTACATATAAATATTATCAAGCAGAAACAAATTTCTTATTTTTATCTAATTACAGTAAAAAAGAAAAGAAATATTGTATAAAATTCTTAATTTCAGTGACTTGTATACAGTTGATTTACCGATATAAAGAAACTTAACTTTGGGTATTTATAAGCTAAATAACTAATATTGGTCACTTTTTAATTATTTATTACAAATTACACAGACCCTTTTACTATCAGCATTCAAATGGTATACTCTTTATGTAGCATTAGTGTTTGCCTGATATATAATATAAATTATAAATTAAATTTTTTTATTTATACTATATATTTTTATCTCTACCTATTAAATATTAAGAATAATGTTGGGGCGGATGCGGCTTTTTAGCTTCGCAACTGTAAACTAAGCAACTTCCCTAAAACATGAGATGTATATGTACGAATATTATTTTGAAATTGTTTTATATAATTTTTAGTATTTTTAAAGTGCTTTTCAAAGTCTATTTGAATACATTTTTTCAGATGTAAAGAAAAGTCCGCATCCGCATTTGTGCTCCCAACCGTATCTTATAAGAATAAGCATAAAATACCACCGAAAACAAACTACATGTGTATATATGTATACATATAAATATATATATATAAATATATATATATATATATATATATATGTATGCATTTATATATATTTTCTTAATTAAGAGCAGCATCAAGATATTCCTACAAAAACACAAAACCTAACTTTGATTTATATACATTTGATTATTCTTGTTTACTTTTTCCTGATATATAGCAACAGCATATCAGTCGATTTTCGTGAGGAATACAGACGGGCAATACCCTTATAAACTAAAATCCGGGGTACATTTCCATTTGTATATAAATACAGCACCATGTGGGGATGCACGGATATTTAGTCCTCACGAAAACGACACTGGTGTTGATAAGCATCCAAATAGGTTGGTACAACACTTATTTAAATACTACTACTAAAACTTTAGAAAAATAATTAGAAAAACTTTTGAAAACCATTCAAATGAGGGTTTTGTTAACTTAACTAAACTGCGCCAAATTGCATATGCCCACGATAGAGTTAAAATGAATGTCAAGAAGGAGTACCGTATTGAAACCAATTATTTTACTTTTTTCACAAAGGTAACATAGGATATTGGTTTTTCTTAATCGAATTTCTCTGGTCTTACTCCCTCTCAAATCAAAGTTTTCAGGTTTCTGCCTAAGGGTTGTAGTTTTTGAGTCACAAACCCCATTTTTATGAAGACTTCTCACTGGTCTGTTATTACACTGTGCACATAGGATTAGGCATTTTGTCGCGATAAAGATGTTTATGGTATTTTGTGCCCTGCTCAAAAGTTTTGTATTTTTGTCTTAAAAAGCTGGGTACATTTCAAAATAATTACAAATTTATTGTGTTGCAACCGACTCCGTATAATACACCTTCAGTCTTAACTTGTCAACAACAAACATTGCAAAAAATATATTTCAATTACTTTACAAAAATTACGCTACACATATTTGAAATAAATATTACTCTCTTGTTTTTAAGTACACAAAGTGGTAAACATATTGAATTTCGACATACATATCTATGTGGCTTATTGTCCATTTGTTGCCGAAACGAATTTTTTCGATGTTATTGCAACTAGAATTTAAAGCATCGTGCCGTAGATTAAGGGATTAAGAATGTTAAATTGTAGTATTTCAACGCTTTGTTGTCAGAAGTCTAATGATTTCTAACTAAGATAAAACACAAGGAAAGCAATCTTTTAATGATGAACTGGGGAGAGAAACAAGTATTTGTATGTGCATGGGTTAACACATACCGAATAGATGAGATGCCGTTTCGCTTTCGGGTTTTTACTCGCAATACTTAACAAGATATATAGCACACAACTCCCACACGCTTCTGCTGCTACAAACTGCTGTATTTTTTTTTGACTTCAGTTTCAACTTCGCAACTTAAACAGGCTGACCGACAATTACTTTTTTTTTTAAATCAACGTGAGCGGAACATTTAATTTATGTTATTAATTAACTATCGGCACTCTTATTCAAAACTGTTTTCCTAAAAACTATTGTTATATGGTATATCACGACGATCCAAATTCTTATGAACGCTGAATAGTATGCTTCATCGCAGCAATGTGAAAATCTTCAATTCATAGAGGATGTTTTATTTTTTTTTCTTCTACCCTGAATTCATCGAAAATGGGTTATAATGGTATTCTGGTTTTAAGAGCGAAGGAAGAATCTTCTCCGCCCCATAAGGGCCCAAAGCGAAGCGCTGAGCCGGTCTAGCTATGCTTGTTTTTTTTTTGTCCGTGTGAACGAGTTAAATTGGGAAAAGACATAAGCTTGACGCTTGAAACTCAATATATATATTCTCATATATCAGGACGAGTATCCTATTTATTCGTTATCTCCTTCTATTTCGTTACAAGTACATTTTCGGTCTTACATTTTTAAAGCATTAGAACAACAATGTAAAGATCTACACCCAACTTGGCAGGTTGGTAGGTTCTCGTGTAGAATACATTGATTAAGAATAGTCATCTTATTTTTGGAGGCCTCGGGTTTTGGTATATATTTACATATTTAAGCGCTCATAGTCTTATAAATATTGGCACAGACTCCATTTAAGATCGCGAAGGGAAGGTAAGCACAGGTTTAGCATAAAGTGCTCTGCAAGTGGCAACGGAAACATGCGCTTTTGATCTTTTGCGTATACTTCAGGTTATCTACTAATGTGGCAACCCCGATTGGACCACTCTTCCTTTCGTTTTAAAATGTTGTTTTTAATTTTTTTTTTGTCTGAAACAAATTGTATGAAGTTAAATCCTGGGTTTTAATACATAAGTTTAAACTGCGGACTGTTTAACCTAGAACAAACCATTAACACGGCGACCTTCTCCACATGACTTTATAGTTGAGTATAAAGTCAAAAACAGAAATATATTGAAAACAGAAATGTTATACAAGAATTTAATGTTCGACCGTCCCTTCCTATGACGGCAATATAATATATTGTTCCGATGTTTTGGGTTATAGAATGAAGAATGAAAGAGCTCATCGAAACTGAAAATGGTAAAGATATAGTCAAAAAAAAAAAGGATTGTTCAAACATAAACTAAATTTCTTTTCTAGTTTGTTGGAAACAGACAGACGAACATGAATATGAATAGCACCAAGTCTGCCATCATATTACATAAATAGCGACGTATTTTTTCTATTGCTTTTGCATAAGAAGTCCGATATTATTCCCTGTGGTAAATTGTATCATGCAGCAAAAATATGGAGCTGTATTAATCGGATATGTATTTTAAAAAGTCTACTGCCGTTAGCAAAGATTGGTGTTCCTTTAGTTGGTATTTGCATTTATGCATATGTATATGTAAGTGTTTAAGAGGTTTGTGTTTGTATGTAGTCATATTTTCTATAGGTTTTCGAAAGATGATTTGATTATTTTGCAGTTTTTAAAAAAATTAATGATTTGAATAATGCCACAAAGCTGTGTATGTGTCTTTTCTGAAGAAGGTAGACGCATATCAGATTGTATGTAATGCTTAGAAAATTAGGTTCACTTTTTAATTATAACTTACCTTTTTTGTCTGTTCTTGGCTTGCCAATAATCACATGCAACTAACTGCTTTTGGATTTTCACATAATTTTTGGCTCCCGTGGTTTAAACCAAACCCTGGCAATATAAACATTAATTACTACTAACGTATAGAAAAGCACGTGGACAGTTGCGTACGAAAATCGAATCAGGAGAAGGAACCATACCAGTTAAGAGCAGTGATGGAATACAAACATGGGATGGCGTACTGCAGGTAAGTGCTTGCGTTTTAAATGTTCTATAAAACTGGTCTTAATCAAATTTCATGTGCACAGGGCCAACGCTTGCTTACAATGTCATGTTCGGATAAAATTGCACGTTGGAACATTGTGGGTATTCAGGGCTCACTGTTGTCTGCTATTATCGAACCAGTGTACCTGCATTCCATTGTATTGGGCAGTTTGTTGCACCCAGAACATATGTATCGCGCTGTGTGTGGACGTATTGAAAAGTCAATACAGGGTCTGCCACCTCCGTATCATTTAAACAAGCCACGTCTTGCGCTGGTCACTTCTGCAGAACCACGGAATCAAGCAAAAGCTCCAAATTTCGGAATTAATTGGACCATTGGAGACACTGAACTAGAGGTGGTCAATTCGCTGACCGGACGAACCATTGGCGGTCAAGTGTCAAGGATTACGAAACAAGCTTTCTTTGATAAATATGGGTTTTTAATGAAAAACTTGCCGGGCATGCCAAATCGCAAGGTCACCAAAGATTACGGGGAAACAAAGGCAGACGTCAAGGATTACCAGGTAAATCAGATCGTTTATTTCTTGATGTCTCCACCACATTCTCACTTTGCATTGCAGACGGCTAAGCAAGAGCTGTTTTCTGCATTCAAGCGAGAGGATCTTGGCAGTTGGCTTAAAAAACCAATTGAGCAAGACCAGTTCGGGCTTGTGGAATGACTGCGCTCAGCGTTACTATCAACCGGATACACTTGTACCACAGTACATTTTTTAAAAAAAGACAGCAACAACGGCAAGCAATTAATAGATTTAGATAATATAGCTTATAAAAAATCTTGCGATGTAGACTGCAATTTTAGTTTTGTCCAATCAAATCAAACCCAATTAAATTTGATTGATAACCTGCCGATAAACCATCGGAACAACAACGACAGACATATAGGTTCAAATAATGGAACAATGAGAATTTTCAGTAGAATATTTCTAGAATAGAGTGTAGTTTTTATGCTGGAACTAAGTAAAGAAGTATTATGGCGTTTTACTTAAAATTTATTGATTTTACTAATAACCGTAGATATCGAAGGTACCATTTATAAGCTATCATGAACTATTTTCAAAACTAACATTTCTCTTGCTATTTCTCACTTTGATTAATTATGTATTGGGTTAAACTCTATTGTTGGTTCAACACAATATACATATATGTATATATATGTATATATATATACATATATGAATACTTATATATTAAAGCATGCAAAGTTACATCTGATTTATACCACCCTCTGCAACAAATAAGTACATAACATCTACTTAAATGAAGCTTTTATGACACTATATTAGCGGTTTTCTTTATTAGATGCGTGCGAAAGGCGCAATCCCTCATGCTTTTGCCTTTGGATTTCTATCCTGCATGCTACCGTCACAATCAATTTAAAATGTTGGCAAAGGTAAAACTAAGGGAAACAGGAAAGAAATGCTATCGACACGCCGAAGATTGTATACCTTGGTAGAAATTTAATTTGTAATTTTTGAGTTTTCGTAAAGATATCTTGAAAAATAGTACATTTTGAAAAACGAACATGTAAAAACCTAATTTTTGAATGGGTGTTCTATGGCAGTTATACGATATCGCGGTCCGTTGTTGATAAGATTCTGCTTAGATGTAGGGCACACTGAAACAAATAACTGCCGGTGCTTGGTTAAGATATCTTGATAAATATCTAACAGAGTTATTCATACAGTAATTAAATATTAATAAATTATTTAATCATATGTATTCTCTAAATAATATATCCAAAGAATTAGTTTTTGAATACGATTTTTTTATGATTCATTTCATGTATTGCCGCCGAAATACCTTTTTGATTAACTTCCAATACTATATATAGGAAATTACTTAAAACGTACTCAAATCTCCATTAAAATCATAAAAGTTTTCCGCCGTTCAAATTTATACAAAAACAGAGTGATCAGAAAGTTGCTTTAATTAATAATGTAATACGTTAGTTTATTGTCTTGCCATATAGGCGTCAATACGTGAATTCATAATTTTGTCTGTAGTTATTGCTCCAACAAATGTTGACAGACAATAAAAAAAATCGTTCCAAAGATTATAATGTCTATTTAAGTATAATTTGTTGGAAGCAGTCTATATATTTATTATATTTTATTTGCTAAAATTCATTCAATTTTCTTTTACAAAATTTTATTCAAATACAGGGGTACAGGGGTCATTTTTACTAAAAAACATCGAAATATACATTAATTTTTCGTAATTTTTTTTTTTTTTTTGTAAGTAAATCGTAATTTAAGATTTTTTTTATTGAATTAAAAAATGTAGGCATCTCTGGTAAGAAACTACTTTTGCTAGGGTCAAGTGTTAGTGTTCGAGCTATATATATCCAACAATCTTCCGATACAGTGCCATCCGCTTAAAAAACTTTTAGAGTAGGATTGTTACATCATGTCTTGGTTTATATGATTGAACTCGAATTAATTGCGGTAATATAAATACGAAAGTTATTAAATTCAAATCTTCCAAGAATAAAAAATTGCTCTCCAAAAACAGTAAAACACATTTAGGTCACTTTGCATACTTTACGGGTAGATTTGCAGATTTTAAAGGTATCATAAAGAACCTAATAATTAATAATTGTCAAGAGCACTTGTAGCTAAATATTCAATACATGGGCCTTAGTCAATTGAAACCTTAAAGACTTTAATTGAATTAAGAAAAAATATTGGTACATATTACTTTTGATGTTACCTAATGAAATACATTAATGTATTTAGTTGTATAATTTTGAATAAACCATAAAGTCAAGTATCAATTTTTGATTTGTATAATATTAAATTTAACTTGCATTGAAAATGTTTCGCTTTCACTTAAAAGGTTTTGCACAACATATTTTAATTGAATTATTAGCTACAAATATGATGGTGTTAAGTCGATGGAACTTGACAAGATACCACTTCCGCAATATTAGAATGCTGTTGATATTGTATGTACGTGCCTCTAAATTAACTAATTATAATACTTATTTACTGATGTATATGAACACATGCACATACACATTCGTGTGTTCTTGCAAATATTAAGACGGACAAAAGCAAAGACTATTAATTTTGCAGTTGATGCGTATTAGAAATATATACCTTTTTAATAGGTGATTACATACCCAAATAATAACTGTTATTTTTCTTAACCTTTTAAAGACGCACGTATGATAATAATACATATATAATAATTTTCGATCAGCTCAATCATAAATTGTCCATGAACCCATTTAAAAGCGTAAAATAGTTTTGGGCAAAAGTATGTCACAGGCAGAAGAGAGCATCTCCGACTTCAAATAGTATATAAATTAAGAAATTTTAGAGCTCTTAGGTACCCTACCGTATCGTACTGGTAGGTAGGTACTGGTTTATTGTCAAAAATTCAACTTAACTGTATAGATTATATTTTCTTGTTATGTATGCTAGGCCCTACTTCCTTATCGGCCGGCCGCGTCTGCAACTGTATAACGCTCATTGACTATGTTTTGCTAACCATTGGAGTCTAATATTGCCGGGTTAACAATTCCAGCGCATGTGTTGGCAATCCCTGTAGAATACGATATTAGTGGATCCGTTGCCCGAGCTGACCGCGAAAATTTTATTATCGCACTCCGCCACGATATTTTCTGGTAATTGTTTAATTACGCCGGCGTTTGCGACTGGGAAAATTACTATCTTCTTACTGACATACTTATCCGGTTTGTTAGGTTTGGGAAATTTAATAAAAAAGTGGATTATGTCATTACTTGCTAAAACTTTAACGCTGCCACATTCATTAATTGATTAACACCAATGCCTTTGATTCTAGTATTACTTTTAAATCACCATCGTCAATTATTGTGGCATCTTCTACATTTATGTATATTGGCAATATCTTACTCAAGTGTTGATAAACTATTTCTTGCCAAAAGTGTTTCAAATAGATGGGAAGTATCGATTTCCTCTTGTTTCTTGATTTTTTCGTTTACAGTGTTGGTCAGAGCATTGATCTTGCGCATTGTTCTTGTTCTTGTTCTTATTAAAATGATTGGTGTGACTGAGAGCGTAAAGCTTACGGTTTTCGCACTTGTGTTGCTGCTCCTAAGGGTTTCCAGTTCCTTTGTGATATTTATGTTGATCTCGTTAAACATTTGTAGTGATAAAACTTCATTGACCTTTGGTTTTTCCGTTCTAAGTTGAAGTAGGGGCACAGGTTTTTTACGCGTCGCGTTATCCTTCTAGGACATTGTGTCCCTGCTCGGGCGCCAATTAAACAATTGTAAATTGTTAAAAAAAAACCCAACCGTTTATTTTGAGTGCTGCCTAAGATCTTATTTGACAATTGTTGGATTTAATATTAATTAGCCTAGAACTGTTGCTGCTGGCGCCGTTGCCGCTTTGGTCGACTCCACCCAATTGGTTAGTGTCGGGTGTCCAGCTAAAATGCCACGGTGGAGCTGTCCCACGCTCTTTGAAATGCTCTAAATTGGCACGTGTCGATTTTTGGTTATGTACATTGACCGTGATCGTTGGGCTGGGTTAATGATTATGTAAAGGAATTCAGTTATATTTGTTACCCTGACCTTTAGAATAATGAGGGTTTCTACCTTGATAACCTTGATTGTTTTTTGAGGGCGCGTAACGAACCATTTTGAGAGGTGTTTGCGTTATTTTGTCGACTTATGTCAATTTGCTTTTCATATGTCTGGCATATTTTTCGGCAAAAATCTAGCGATTTGTATATATCGGACGCGGCTACTGCTGACAATCGCTAAGACGCGTATGTTTCTTGCTTGCCCTCGAGCTCTGCTAAGCACTTCATAGCATCTAGGGGTTCGTCGCATCTGATACCCTCTATAATTTAAGCATTTTGATAGACTTGAATTTCAGGCAATGCGAATTGCGTGCTTCTGAGCTGCTTCTCTTATGTTTCTATCTCTCTGATCATTCTGCGCCACTTGTTGCGCTAGTGCATTAGACAGCGCAGTCTCTACGGCATTTTTTCTGAGGACATCTATTCAGTACTGATTTGTAAATAGCCAACAGGAATTGTTGGGCAGAATCGTCGCGGTCGTACTCTTTGGACTCTCTGTGATCTTAAGAACTGTCTGACTAACGCTCATTCAGAATGTAACCGATACCACAAAATCAGTAATCTACTTTCGGCCTGTAATGGAAATTTAATTTTTTGTATTTTTGACACTTTTTTGTTTAAAATTTTTAAGGCTCACAATTCCCTGGCCAGTTAAGCCCTTTTTAGCTTATTCTTTTCAACATCTTAACATAAATAGAGAAGTTAGTTTTCTTTGTACTAAGTTGAACATCGCGCTTACAATTTTTTCCTTAGAATGCTCCAGTGTTTTCTCTGTTTATCTTTTCGGAACTTCAATTGTAAATGACTTCTTGATCTGCCCTCGCAGTTGTCTTAATTTCGTCTCCGATGCCCGAAGATCTCATGCGGCTTCGGTGTCATGTTTATGTGTCCGCTGCACTTGTTGTCGCACTCTGCGTGGTTTTAGTTTTTTTTTTTTTTTTATTTTCAGTAGTTTGTAGTTGTTTGACAAATTAAATGTGTCTTTACTTCACTTGTTCTTTGTTGTTTAGCCCAGGTGTAAGATTTTTTTTTGGTTTGGGTTTCTTTTTTGAACAGTTGCACGCCAATTAATTATTCACTTCGCATTAGCGGATATATTATTAACTGTTGATCTGTGTTAGCGGATAGTTATAGATAAGACCGGTTGCTGAATGAGTCGTTTATTATAGCAGGCGGACGCGCTCTGGTGTATGTGTTGTGCCTAAGAAATGTAGACTCCTAGCTATTCTATGGTGTGTACTTAAATCGGACAATAGGGTCAACATCTAATATTCGTCGCAATCCGGGGGTACGATTCAGATATTCTATACGTTTTTTTCTATCATTCTCAAGAACTCGGAAAAGATTGCTTAAAAGCCTTACGAAGCTGCGCTGTTCTCACACCAACACCTTGCCATCCAATACAGGCGTATAAGTAGTTGGAATGGGAATTATCAGTGATTCGATACATTCTTCGTTGGTGGCGTAAGGGGTATTGGGCTTGGCATGGTAACTGGAGCGTGATTTAATACCCAGAATCACTAAGTCCGCGTGTCTTTGGCATCCGCCTCACGCCGAGCTTTTACGTTGTTAACTTACAATATACGTTTTGTGGTTGGAATTGCTTTTATATGCCTGTTAGATAGATTTTGACAACTGCATGCAGGTTATAGAAAGGAGGCAGAGTAAATAGTTCACACTACTAGCTCACCTGTATTTACGAGTGTGACCAACTTGAGTGTGGTAAACTTTATTCTTTTATCTTGACATCCGTTACCTTAAATTTTGGTTCGTTTTTTTTTAAATATACAATTTAAGTAGCTATTTATTGATCTATTCTTGTTTGATTATTTTAAAATCAAAATTTGTCGCACAAAGACAAACTATTATTGTGTCTTATATTTTACTCATAGGTATATATGTATGTATATCAGAAAGGATTTCCTTGTACTAGTGACATTTTGTTTTTCCCAAATTAAATAAAGGTGCAATAATTTGTTTTCAGTTTTGTAGTAAAATATAACTGGGTCACATATTAATATATTGATTTAAACTTAAATAAGTATAACAACATTTTGATGTGTAAAAATCAAGACAAGCTGTATTTCAACTCTATATTGCTGTGGTAATTAGAGAGTCCGTGTTTTCAATTTAAATATATCATTTAAGTCATTAAGTTTGCAAATGGTCGCTGTAGAATCTCTTGCTATTAAATTTAGTTTTCTTTCTTAGGGTTTATTTAATCTTAAGAACTCCTGACTTCCAGTTTTACTGGATTTTATATTAGGGGATCGTTGTGCTTTAAAAATTATTAACAAATTAAAGATTGAGTACATATAATTTTCATGCTTAATATTTCTGGTATTTCTTACATATAATTTTTTGAAAACCTTGTGTAAGACATATTGCAATCTTTTCAGTAAGTGACCGGCATGGTTATGGGATGTACACAAGAAAAAAATTACTTTCTATAGTTTTGCCCAATCCTTTCGTATTTGAGTTGCCATGTGTATCAATATCCAACAAAAAACAATGCTACTTAAATATGAATAGGAAAAAAGAATATTGCAAAATAATAAACATACATATAAAACAAAATTTGACCTTATATAAAATACTGTGATACTAAATTTTACTAGTACTTCCAGCATAGCTGCATTTTATCCATTCTAAAATATTATAAGTTAAAAGTTACAAATAAAGGAACAACTAAATACATTGTAGAACGTTTAACAATAAACCAAATTATACAAAGTCTACCAATATTGGTTTAACTAGTTTTTAAATTAAGATTTTGCCATACCTATATATCGGGAAAACTAAGGCAATACTAGACATTACTAACATTTTCAAAATTTGTGAGCGAAATCTTAAGAAAGAACAAAATATATGTATGTATATTATATGAATATCCAATACAGTTCATAGGAAAGCAACTCGGTTGGATTGAATTTACACTTTGCTTTATTAAGTGCTGGAATGAAGTATAATACTAAAAATATAATATGGGTGTAAGAGCCTATAATTTTTTTTAACATAAAAAATACTATATTATGTGCACAACCAGACTTACTACTACTAATACTAATTTTAAATGAATTGTGAAATGAAAGTTTAAAATGTTGGTATAATTTACTTCATTTTTTGTCTGTATATGCATATGTACGTATAACTTTTTTAATATGTATGAACATACATACATATATACTATTTCTATTAACCAATAACGCATTTTGGGTTCCATATAATACACTACGCCGTATTAAAAGCCCTTTATTATTTTACAATTTATAAAGAAACGAGAATTAATATAGTGAAAAAACAGAAATAGCATGCTTGACCCCACGAAAAGTAAGTATATATTAGATAGGTATTGGCAACCAAGTTTATCTTCTCCTGTCCGTCTGCATTTCTGTCAATTTGTATTTGTTATTATACTTTCTGCCTGTTTAAGGATCGTCAAGATTGTATAAAACGAAAAAAAAACTTTTTTTATTTATTATTTTTTTTTTATTAAGTATATATTTATATATGTATATATGAATTTTCATAGACATGTGTAAGTGCTTAATAGTTTGGGTACTTTATAATTTTTAATGCAGGGATTACAATGAGAAGCTATCTATTTGCGAACGGTTAATTTCTTAAAAAAAATTTGGCCAGTTGAGTTTTTGTTTTTGTTCAGCTAATGTATTTCACGTGCATGCAGGTAATAAATATTTTGAAACCAGCTAATTTGAACTCAATTTCATATGACAGAGGTGTAGAACCCAGCTCACATGAAAAATATGAGCGGAGTATACATACAAAATATGTATGCAATAATAAAAATTTATTTGTAAGCTATATTAAATAAAATAACAATTATAAAACTCTATATATAAAAAAATAAAAATATATATATACATATATATATATATATATATATATAATAAACGCAATAAAAAATTAATAGTTGCATGTAAAATTATATTTTAATCTATTAAAAATTTCAAAAGTTTTACTCGGTATTTTATTTACATAAACTCATAAAATATAAAATATATATTTGTAGGCAAATATCTGCACAGTTTGTTGCACGTTGTTATTAAAGTTTGGCTTATGCCAATTAACATATGTATTACTGAAATGCATTATATACCTATTATATAGGTGCTTTTTTGTAACGATTATGTAGAGGATAAATGAAGAAAGTAACAATTTTAAAGGGCATCTAATACCATGTTTTGTGCTACATATATTCTTCTCCAAATATGCTAATATTATACATTTCCGTATTTATAAGTAATACTTATTTCCTACTTTTTAAAGTACGTGTAGGCATATAGCTTGTCGAATTTTAAATTGCCAGCCAACCAAATCTCAGCCTAAATTCAGATAATGTTATCTATCAATAGCGTTCATATTGATTCGACTAAATGTCCCTAGTTCTTAAATTAAAATAACAGATTGTTAACCAAATGTAACAACAATAATTAACTTACAATATAGTTTCTTCTGACAAACAATGTTTTTTGTTACCTCATTTAATTTGCATTGGGAATAAAACATACTTACTATATTTATTTATATTTTTTAATATAAAAACATTCCTACATATTTGTATATTAAAAATTCAGTTAGTTATATACCATAAATACTCGTTAGACTCCTGGAACTCATGGCTTGAATCGACATAATTAATTTTATTTATTTATTTATTTGAATTTTTTTATTTTTGTCTTAACGGGTGTTGTGCCAAAAAAGTTGCTTTAAAATATAATAATTTAGATTTGATTTCATAAATGTACTCTTTAATTATAGAATTTTGCGCCATTTTCGCAATGAATGTGGAATCTTAATTGCGAAATAACCTTATAATGGCAAAATCGATTCTGTTTTAACAGTGGCAATCCATGACATAGAAAAAATTACATTTAAACCAAATAATAATGTTATTTAACAATGTAAATTAATTTGGCACTTACAGTATGGAAACAAAATTCCAAGTCTAGTAATATTATTGTAACCCTACAAAAATGTACACAGTATACAATTAAATGCTTTATTTATTATAGAGCTTAACAAAATGGTTTTGTTAAAGGTCTCTGGATAAGTTAATGGTTTTATATAAAAATGGGCAAACAAGTATGTATCTAAAAATGTGCGTTTGGATATACAAGAAAGTATACAACATGCATAACACGTTTAGTTCGTTTAATCAAAACTTCCTCGCACTTTCTTAAAGTGGATATATATCGATGTGCAACCGCCACCACCGTTCTTTGGTATATGTACATATATAGACGATTATAATACAGGGATTCCAAATGTGTCATGTAAGTTTTTGTGGAGTGGACGGAAGGGGTGCGGCTGCTGTATAATATTGGCTTATTTGTCTCTCAGGGATAATAAGAATTATAAACCTCAAATAATGATTATTAGAATACTTCGATCTTATATTTGTTTAACTTTAAAATACTTACTTAATAATACTCAATTACAAAGGGCTAGAAAAAATTATTAACAAAAAAAAAAAAGGATATACATTTTTAAATATTCATCTTATATATGTATGTAATTAGTGTGCCTTGGCCTTGTATGTAATTTTCCAAACTTCGAACAGACAAATCGTAGAATGAAAGCGATAGAAAATCGCGAGTGGCATAGAAATATGTGTTATAATTGTCCAGCCCCAAACGCCAAAAAACTCAAGGTGCGACTCACGAAACACAGCGCGTCCTTTAATCAGAGTGTTGACAAACCATATGGCAATGTTTGCAACTAACAAAAAGGTAATAATCTCGCGTCCGGGCTTACGACGCACCTGCTTAGATCCCTTGCAGCGGCGATGGCTAGCATGTAATATAAACATGGTCTGCAATGATGTTTGTACGACACCAAAAACCTCGGCAATAATGCCTTCAACTCGGTCTGGTACCGTGTCCCATTTCGCAAAATAGCTGCCAAAAATACTGAACATTCCATACAAGTAGACGCCTGTCTGGGCCACAACAAGTAAGAGATTATCCAAATCCATTGAATGGTGTTCGTCGCTCGTATCCTTGATGTACCTGAGATCACGCATTAAGATCATGCCTGCCAAAAGAGAAAATATTAAAAAAGAAATTCGTTGTTTTAATCTATGTATGTGCATACCTGTTATTACTGCGGAGGCGCACATGAAGTACATAAAAGTCTCCCAAAGTGTAACTTCCTGGGTTGCGATGAGTTCGTAGCCGGGTTGTGTATACAGCACAAAGTACATAATCATTGAGATAATAGTCATTACAATAATTAGTATGCCGAAAAAGAGACCTTTGTGAGACTGGGAGCAATCGACAGAGAAGTGGTGGGCCGGCTTCTGTGCAATTGGCTTTACGGAGTTCTTACGTGTTTTGTCGATGTCCGGTATGGATTTAACGGTCTTCCACATTTCAAATAAAATAACTGCGCAAATCAATGAGTATTCGATCGTACACGGAAAAAGAAATGGTGACAGCTGTTGGACTAATGCACCCATGATTGTTGTACGAGAGCATCTAGTAAAAGAGGCCTGTGTTGGCGCTGCTATTATTGTGATATTACCAACCGAGGTCGACATATTCGCCAATATATTGTGGAACATGCTTTCTGCGGAGCGGTTTTGCATTTTTAATCCTGTGTAATGTGGCCCGTGTAGTTGTAGCGATTCATTTACGGCTGACCAGTCAGGACCGCCATGTGCTCCGCTGTGTAGTACGGGATCTTGGCCCGGATCAATGTCATGGTGGCTTATATGAAATATTTCGTGTTTTGTCTCCTCCACCAATACGTATAACCATTCGCACAAATTTGTGGCCACCATGTGCATTAGCCCAAATCGCGAGGTCACCTTGTGCCGCGCCATGTCCATATACGTGGTGTTAAGGAAGATAAACTGTACTTGGGCAATGCATAGGACCATGCGGCAGATGGGAGTGATGGCTACAAAGACATCGTGGCATCCAGCATGACCATTTAGTTCAAAGAATTGACCAAACTCCAATCCAGAATATACCATTGTACCGATAGCGAAGGCAATGGCGCCTACGCGTAGGTAGAAGCTTCCGAAATGAGTCACTTTGTGCTTCAGGTGTATATTGCTATTTTTTTCGTCTAAAAGAATCGGGTCACAATATCAAGTGTTTTTTTTATTTGTAAATTTTTAGCAAATGATTTTTTCTCCCGGGTTCACTTTTCTTATTCTGTGTAAGACTTAAAAGTAAAGTGAAACGGAAAATAACTAACTAAATCAGTAAATCATTGCATAATCATTTACGATAAACATTGTATGTATTAGACTTACGAAAGTCCTTGAGTGCATTGAAGAGCGACCGATTACGGAATGCACTTATGTACAAAAATATGACAAAAAATATGCTGCCAGCATATAAATAAACATAAAAACCCTGGTACACATAGGTCGGTATTTGATCTGATATGACTTCCGTAATAGGCAGGCATACACCTAACAGCACTAGCAACTTGCAATAAGTGGCAGACAATGCCGAGCTGATGGCATCGCTACAAAAAAAAAAGAAAATAGTAAATAGTTTATTGCATTTTATGCCACGATAATTAAGTTCTTACTTGCCCGTTCTTCGGTTCTTTTCTTTTTGCTGTTTGGCTTGAAAGCTTTTTGCACCACTGTCGTAGTTGGAACTGGAACCGTTGCGAGCACTCCCGGAGCCACTTTGAAAGTTGATGGTCGCCGTACTGCCGTTAACAGTTCCATGGGGATTTCTTAGGTGGAAAAAAAAAGAAACCAAAAAAAGAGGTCATTTTATTAACAGTTAACAGATAACAGATTTTTTTAGGCATATGAAATTTTGGCAATATGTAGGCCAGCTGTACCCTGCATTTCTGTAGTTGCGTGGATGTAGAAAATTACTGGGCTCTTTCCGTCCAGGGCCAGAAGGTCGCTGGGTCAGGATCTCCTGCAGCAGTATAGAAGGACGGCGGGAGACCTGGAGTGTGCAAGCTGAGTCGTCACGGTGTATACCGATAGCTGGGAGTGGCAAAAGAGCCTGACGCTGGCTACCGTGCTCCACCAGTTCCAATGTAGTCTGCGATTTCGCTAGCGGCGAAATGGGGTGTGACATAATTGGTATATTATGGTGACCGCAATGATCACATGCGGTACGAGCGTACCGTTTCACGGAGTTCGAAGTAGCAGCAATGGATGTGTTAACGTTTCCTCCGGAGATTGCTGGTGTTCCCGGCGGTGGCGTCGTTGCGGGCGATAGACGAGAGAAGGATATCGATTTTTTCGGTTGCCTTATTGTAATATATTCGCAGCTGTCGGTAAGTGCTTGATTCCTGATATATAATGTTGGGATTTAAACAGTTAAACAGAGTCAATGGACGCCTGCTATTTAATACACTTTTTTCTGCATACATGCATACACATTTTCATGCACTATGGGACTTAAAATATAATTTCAAGCACGGTAACCACTCGCACTGGTCAGCTTTAAGTTCGCAAATCAACTGACAACAACATGACCACAGAAGATTTGCTGGTAATGGACAAGAATCGGTGCGACTTCTTGTTGACGATATAAAAATATGGATATCGCATGGCTGGTCAGTCAGTCGGGCATCAATTTTCTAATGGGTTTTTGATTGATTTTGTGGCAATATATATACTTGATGAGCTATGGTCTTTGCTAGGACTGAAGCACCCGTAATTAGCCAATATAAGACCAGCACACGGGCGGTAAACTCTACAGAGTTATCACTGACTGATAACACGCGAAATGAGTATGTTTGTATCAATCAAAGGCAGCTTGGACATATGCAATTGTTGTTCTTCAAACGACAAAAATTTTTTACATAATTCGTTCCAATAAATAATTAGTAATTTGCCATTTACCCAAGTTTTTTTTATCGTAAATATCGTATACATTTGAAGTTTTGAAGTATATAAGTACTTTATAGAATATACATATACACTATAAATTTGACAACATTATCTGCTAAAACATCTAAAGGCTCTAGTCAAATGTGATTGAATAGAGTCTGAAGTTCTTTAATATACGTATGTATATGGTATATGTGCGTATTAGTATAGCGGAATTAGCAATATTGTGGTCCCACCTTAAATTTATAAGATAATAGGAATCTGAATGAATTATTAGAAGCCATGATATTTTGTGTATGTGTTTAATCATTCTTATAAATTATAAGTAATATTACAACACTATGTCATGGTAACTGTTGGGTGGTTTTTAACAAAGTATATATGACATCACGTAACCGAATTGATTACTAAATTTCTATCTGTTATGATATACATACGTATACGTACTACTTACGTTAAACCTTTGACGGTGAATCGTGCTGTGCTAATTTTATACTAACCAGCTTTGTATTTTATTAACAAAGATCAGCTAAATGAAAAATCAAATAGAATCTTCTGCTTAAATAAAAATATGATCTATATAAAAATAGTTCAAGTTGACGAAAAGAGAGTTTCACTATGTGAAAATAAATCACAGGCATGAAATAATGTCAAATATTTTGTTCTTACGGCCTGTAAATTGTGTAGATAAGGCCGTGTAGAAGTAATTATAATTAATTATGCATACATTTTTGTTGGATGTACGCTAGAAGTAGGTTAAAGTAAAAGACTTGAAAACGAAGGATATCCCTAACTAAAGTGAATGTCCTAATAAATCCCCACCATCATTGCTTTTCGTAGTATCTGTATTCTGGCCTAAAGACCGTTGCATAACATCATTGCGATCAATATGCATTTTTATAGCTTCACATATGTACATACGCTGAAAGCTCTGCTCTGCACATCGTCTGTTCGCACTGAGCTAAATATTTTACAAAGCTACTTGGAACTATACAATACACAAGTTAAAGAGACGCTAAGCTGTGACTACTTAATTTTATAAGTACATTCATATTATCATCATTATTAATATTATTAAAAAATAGTTGCAAGATATCAATCGAACGTTTAAATATTATTGTTTGCTATGGTCTTGAGATAAGACTTCATTTTATTCTGGGTCACTTATAAAACTTATCTACTGAATTCATATACACACATTCACACGCACATGCAAACACGATCTCGTCGTTGATTTGTCTAACAGAAAATATTTACAAATGTACAACGTTAAAATTATTATTTAATGGTTAGAAGTCATTTGAAATGAAAACACACACTTTTTGGCTTGCGCCACAACATCATCTTGGTAATGAACGCGTTGCTTTGTTTTCCACAATAAAATCGGTTCATCGTAAAAACCGCTTGTATTTATATTATTCAGCGACATATTTAAATTCATTTGGGCGAGGCTTAGAACGCAGTTTCAATATTAACCATTCGTAAGAAATGGCTGTCAACGAGCTTGAGTTCAAATTATTTGCCGGACACCGCGATTTTGTAAAAGAGCATATGCTCTTTACAACTATTCAGCAGTATGTCGCCTGAGTTACTAATAGCATTTAATATATTTGACAGCTACCGCAGCCGCAGACGGTGCTGTTTGCGAGTCTACGTTTGAGTAGTTGATTAGCGATTTTATTGGCTTTCTCTTTTTACCGTCGTACACAGGCTAACACAATTTTAAATATACATATGAGAACTTAAATTGAGCGACTTTGCCTAAGCACTTTAAAGATAAGCAAGAATCGGTTTATACTAGTACTATAGGAATTAGCTAATTTTGGCTGGCTACAAAAATAGCACAGAAGATATACACTTTTGTCTGTAAATTAGATGTCAAGAGATTTGCTCTTACAATGAATCACAAAACAAGTAAGAGTGCCTATTCGGGTGTGCCCGACCGGGAAATACCCGCTATTTATGAACCTTTCACTGCATAAATTTATGTAAATATATATATGTACATAAATGCAGTTCAATGTACATACATATATACCAAAGGACAACATTATTCTTGGTCAATTCAATTCATATAAAAATGATATCCTCAATTATCATAGACATAGGTGGAAATATCCCACCCCATAACTCGGTCAAAACTCAGCGATTTTCATAAGTTTGGCTCCTTATTTAGGGTTTAGCCTCTAGATCATTTTGTCATTTAAGTCTGGCAACATTATTTTTGGTCAAAATTCATGTACAAAGGGTACGGTATGGTATGGTATGGTATGGTATAAATGGTTAAATCTTATCATATTTGCACGAGATTTGGGTCTTTGTTCATGGTTTGGCATCTAGATCTGGCAACATTATTCGTGTTACTAGGTTTTGTCCGATCTGCTTCAATTTTATTTCTTACCTCTAGTTCTTATTTCCAAAGCTCTATATAAGAACTTAATGAATACGTGTTTCAGCGATTTGGAAAATTTCACCCACAACAGTGTGAATAGAATGATTCTTTTTTGTTTACCGTCCGATCGGTTTCAATCTCATTTTCAATGATTTTTGAAAGAACACACATTTTTTTGTACTTTATGGGGTCGAAGATGCTTCCTTCTGGGTGTTATATACATTTGCACAAATACATTATACCCTTTTTACCTATTTTAATTGGGTTCGGGAATTTAAAAAAACATTAACACCCATATATGAGTGCCGCCTCGTCCCGTCAGTCAGTCGGGACAAAAATTTGTGCATATATAGAGATGAACTCTTGTAGCATGGGGCTAGATCGCCTCGGTGCATTGTTCTGAAGAAGTATATTTACCTTGTGGGGTAAATATGATTTGTTTTCCTGTTACATACACAGAAAGGTGAACGTAATGTTAAATGTTTTTTATCATGACGCTTTCAACACCTTTCACTCGCCGTTTTAATTGCACACCGTTTGTTTTAATAAAATAACTTTAATTCTTTTGATACTTTTGATTATAAAACAGCATGTTTATTATGTAGTATTTAACACTATTTTGTTCGTATTCGATTTCATTGGAACATATTAAGTATTACATTAGAGGTGTATACAAATTGTTCATATAGATTAATAAAAGCAACATATTCAGTCTCACCTAAATGTAACCGATGGCATTCGTACGTATTTTATTTCGCTGTTAGGATCCAGCATTAAAGCAATCCACAAATTTTCTTAAAAATTTGTTTGAATCAAGGTAATAAAAGAACGAACTATTATAAATGAGAAATAAATAAAACTGCCACTGCTGTGTAAGAAAACTAAAATACGAATGCCTTTTGATATTTGTTCTTATCGTTTCGGTTTGATAGTGTTAGGAATTATGCGTGACTCGACATTGAATGTGCTTCATAGGCAGCGCGTTTATATAAGTATGTGTAACTTCTTTATAAATAGTTAAAGCTTGGGTATTAAATTGTGTTACCGATGCGCGCGAGTTTTGTCAGTGACAAATGACTGTATGTATATATTAATAATAACTTTCAGTTAGCAAGTAACGCAGCTACTTGTTGCGCCAATAATATGAATATAAAGAAATATAAAGGCATAATCATTAATAAATAAGAAGGAGGGACAATTGTCTTCGGGTTGTCGAAGACACAATAACCTTCCAGACATACATATGCATATTCGACTTGCAATATATATCCATAAATAGCTATGCATAAATAGCTATACCCAAAAGGTCAATTACCAGAATATATTTCCCGTAGGAGTTTTTAATGAAGTGGCGTGATGTCAATAAGATTTTACTTATTTCCCTATTTCCCGCGGCTGGCACATGGCACTGTAAGTCTCTGTAGAAATTTCGGAGTATAGTTTAATTATATTACGTTGGAATTGATTTTTTAATCATTTAATCATTTACATTTACAAATTGTGCTGCATTAACATATGTTTTTAATCAACATTTTCATAGTTATCTATCTGATTGATAAAAATATATGCTTGTATGAATATTAGTACTTAATTAAAACATCGAGCTACAACATATTACATTTATATTCATGGCTATTTACTTATCTCGTCTTTTAAATAAAAAAAAAAAAATCGGAGATGTCTCCTCTAATTCAAAGCGTTGCGTGACAAAGTTATCGTGTGTATGAAAGCATATGAAAGCGAAATCAAGTTTTATAACTTGTAAATGTTTCTTCGCAATGGCCGTTCATGCAAATTCAATTTGCACATGCATAGGTGAAGTGCGATTATTCTAAATTTCAGCAATATTTAATTTTAATAACACTTAACGGAACAGCTTCGCGGTTGCTTTCGCAAAGGGAATTAAACACAGATTAATTTCTCTCTTTGCTAATTTCTTGCAATCAACTTACTCATCTGCCTCGCCTAATAATAACTCTTATCCTAAGCTCTATATTTGCTCCCATTATTTCCCAATCCCGTCTGCTTTCAGCAAGATATTCTTCAGAATCGCACGCTCCTGGGCCTGAGAACATTCCTAGTTTTCTACTTATCTTCGCCGATTTTTAAAATTATTTAATCTGTCCCTCTTATATGATTTCCACAAATAAGGTGGGATGTCTGACCAAACTTATAACACGGGTATTGCAAAACTGTCCGCTATTCATAATATATTTGAATAATTACTTAAACTTTGCAGCATTTCTGCAAATGAGCTGTTTCCCCTGCTCCACATTGATTCGTAAACTTGTTTGATGTTACTTCTTTGGTAAATTATGCTTTCCTTTCGAAAATTCAAATTGTCCTTTACACCGGCTTCAGCTAGGTATTTGACTGGGACATTTAGGGTTCCCTCTCTTTTGCTTTTGACTCACTCTTATTTAAAGGGTTGGATCCAATAAGCCTTCCTAAGGTTGACTACCTCGAATCAGGTTTACATGTAGATTCTAGAATAGTTTATAAAGATCAAGTATCTTTCATTTTATAGCTATCACCACCCCGCGCCTCCACCCCATAGCAATAAATAAACTAAATGATACATTTTTTCAATATACCCATCAATTTAAGCCATCATTTATTGCAATTATCTTTCTGAGAATATACAAATATTCCATGGCACAATAATTTTCTCTGCCAAAATCTTCATCAAGATCGGCTCAGATACAGAGAAAATATTAGCAGCTAGCACAATTTGTACGACTTTCAATATCTCACAATTGTAATTATTACTTTTAAAAATTTTGTGAATTTATTTATTAATAACTTCTTCTTCTTATCTTCTTTCCACAAATGGCCGTATCAACCATTTAACGAAAATATTGCTTTAAGGGCATCAGCTGGGGAAAATACTTTAATTTAAGAAAGAATATGTTTAATATTTTATGATAGAGTATATAGAATTTTGAGTGTACGCTACGACGGGCATATTAGTATTTTCTTGAACTCTGTTGAATTTGTAGATTGTCAATAGATATATATATATGTATAGAGTTCTTTATTATCTAAAATGGTACTTGTTGCCACTCCACACAGTATGCAGGTTTCGTCGACAACGAACTTGTTAAAAATCATCACAGCCCGCTGCTGACGAAATCTGAGTTCAATGTAGATTGTTTTTTTTTATTTTATTTTATTTTATTTTCATAGCTGTATATAAAACAAATAAGAATGCTCAAGTCGGGAGTGCCTTATACTGAAACTTATACCAACACCAAATGTATCTCGCGCTACGCGCATTATTAAAGAAACAAGTAAGAGTGCTCTAATCGGGTGTGCCCAATTTAACCTTCTTCTACCAACACTAAATGCAGCCGCAATACGCGCTCGTTTGTTTTGGCGTTAAAAATAAAGAGCTTCTAGTCGGGAGTTGCCGACAAGGGGATACCCTGAATTCTCTTCTACCAACACCGAATAGAGCTTACCGTTACGAGCTCATTTGCTTTGAAAGTAATAAAACTAATTTAAAAGAAAAAATATCCCTCATGTGGACTCGAACCCATAACCATACCATACCATACCATACCATACGATTTGATAACAGCACATACACCCAGCTTGTACGCTTGTCAATATAAGCATTATTGTGCGATAGAATATTCGTATATTCTCAAAAAGACAACAGCATTAAAATTCTGGCTTAAATTGGTGAGAAGTTCCAATTGATTTATTTATTTGTAGCTATTGGCGATGTGGTGGTGATAACTATAAAATGAAAGATATTTGATTTTATATACCATTCAAGAAGCTACATGCCAAATTTGGTTACTAGCTATTAAAACCTTAGAGTTTTTCTCAAAAAACAGTATTCCAATATTGATTTTTTTTGACTGTCTGGAAACGTGTAAAGTTATCGATTATCAAAAAATCTCGTACTGCGCGGGCACTGGGAGCATATATGTATGTACGTTCGAAATTTCATGTCTCTAACTCTTATAGGTCCTGAGATGGACACGTATAAAAATACGGAGAGACCTACGCTCATCGCTAGATCGACTTGACCATTTCCCCAAACCGTAAGAGCTAGAAAGTTGAAATTTGCACTGTAGTTACCTTATGTGATGAAGGTTTCAAAGTCATTTTCAAAGATATTTGTGAAAATTTGTTTTTTGGATGAAAGTCCCATCTGGGAAAAAATGAGAGTGAAACCGATCGGACGAAAACTAATCTGTAAAATAAAAATAATCGCTGGGGCGGCCTTTTAACATATTTAAGTGAAAATCAGCTTAAACAAGATTGGTCTACTCGGGAGTCTCCGTTCGTTGCCTGCCTTGGAAGCGAACACGCAATTTCGCTGAACCTTGCTACCGCCTCAGTTTTTTCTTTCGCAGAAACTCCGATCTTGGTATAGCTGTGGAGTATGAGGCGGGGAGTATGTGAAGCAGTTCGGTCGGTTTAATATATATTTGCGAGCTCGACTCCGGTAGAGGGAACTGACTTTTTTTTTTTTAATTATTTTTATATATTCTAAAGCAAACAAGCGAGTAGCTCGATCTGCTGCACCTAGTCGGGTACTACCGACTAGAGTACTCTTATTTGTTTTATTACTACACGACTAAGAACTGGTATGGAAACACGTATATAACACAATTTATACGGGTGAGGAATTATGGTCGCAGAGTAAATCAAGGCTCCACATTTGTTTTTCCATATATTGTGGGCTTAACTTTCTTTTGCCTGTGAGTTCTCGCAAAATTTTTTTGATTAATTTCGAATATGTCGTACGGTAAGTCGTACGTAAGTGAAAAACCACGCAAACACTGTTGAAACAACTAAGCTGATGACGGTCTTCGAAGTCGTAGAATAAATTTCAAGTTGTCTGTCAACTTACGCTCAATTTCGTTGGCCAAGACCGTGGCAGCTAAGTTGAAACAGTAAATTGCTACTGAAAAAGTTGTAAACTTCAAACTCAAGATGATTGTACATTTAAAGAGGGCAGACAATCTCGTAGACAAAGTGTTCTGCTACATTTTTTTTACACTTTTAAAAAATTTAGTTAAACCCCCTGTAACAGTCAAGAATGTCAGTATATTTGCCTCCATTTTACTGTTTTGTTTTTTATTTTGGTAAAATAATTAGTCTTTGTGTACATTTAAAAGAAGTTAATTTTAATCAAATGAGTCTATGAATAAGTATATGTGCATGTCAAATATAAGCACAACATATTTTGAAATAAAGAAGTATATCCCCATACCGGATCATTACAACAAAAAAACAATCTTTTGTTGAAATGAAATAGTCACAAGTCTTCAATTAATGTGACAGAAAATATTGATGGTTATCGTAGCTATCTATAAAAACGAAAAATTCTCAAAAATTGGCCCCAGTTTCCTAAGACGATAATATTTTAATCAGGAATAATACTACTTTTAATGCATAATCCCCCCGTTGTCATATGCCATTTTGAAGCACACGGCCAGTATTATATTATGCTATTTCTATTTTCATTATTTGATTTTGTTTTAATAAAAGTTGTCAGATAGTTGCTTTAAAGAAAACATCAAAAATATTGTGTTGATGGTGATGAAAATGGAAACATATGAGCTCATGCATACAGACCGACAGTAGATTATCGTAGATTGTAAGATTAGCAGATAGCACAATTTTTTGTATGTTAAAAATTGCAATAATTTCCATTTTTCAGGGCCAGTTTGAAAGTCACCAAACCAAAAATTCGGTAGACTCAAGTGCACTTCGGTTATAACAGTTTTCATAAATGCCCAATAATCAAAAAAAATAAATTGGTAATCGGTAAAGACAGTATGGACCATATAGAACAATTGAATAAAGTATATTTTCCTTTTAAAAAGCCTCTATCAATAGCCGTATATTATTTTTTCACACCAAAGATTTGTATGAAAGGTTATTGATTCGTTTTAAGGGGTACGAAATATCATAAGTGGGAAACAAAGCGTCAACCAAAAGCAGCTTATACTAAAATATAAATCTCAATAATCGTCTGCTATGACGATGAATGTCCTTGTCCGGCTTACGGTCCCACTGCGTTGAGTATGCAGAAAAGGGGTAAAAGTCGTCGGAAAATTTGTATGCACGTTCGCATCTTAAGTAAAAACGTCAGAATCTTTTCTTTTTTTCTTACGAGAAGGTAATTTTTTTATTGTATTTTTTCTGATTTCCCGCAGTTTTTCTATTCTTTCTCGCATTTAAGCTTTAGTAAAACATTTGCCAGTGTTGGGGAAGGACTCCCAAGAGATTCTGTGTTGAAGTTGCCTGCCTCGTGATATTCTTGGTATTGGTGAGGTCTTTCTTGTGATTGTCTTGGCAACGTTTAAGGAGTAATCAAAATCAAAATTTGTTGGTTGTGAATTTTACGCTTTAATGAAAGCAAACAGACATGTGCATGCATGTACTTTTGTAGACATTCTGTTGGCCAACTGCTTTGCGCTTGATTGGGCTAATCGAGCAGAGTCAAGGACATTAAGTTCAAATTCAAAATATTAATTTATTTATTATGTATTTTTTTTTTCTATGTTTTAATAACTATGCATGTTGCGCTATAAATCTCTAAAAGATATGTCGTCACTATTGACTGGTTTTTAAAATTTACTCGCTCGATATAAGTAATATTTGAAGATGATTTGATCCCATTAAGAAAGATTGGAATGGATGTTGTTAGAACTTCTTGTTGTTACCTATTTAAGTCTAACGTGATTTCATGCCACTTACAATAAGCTTCACACATAACTAAATCGGGAGTGCCTGACTAGGAGATTCCCTGAATCCCGTGCCGGGTTGCCGTCACAAACATTTATGCATCGATCTACATACATATAAATAAACAAAATATTACATACATTCGCGCACGCCGTTTGCTCCCAGTAAAAGTAACGCAATCTGCGGTATAAAAGATCTCTATATTATATTACAAATGGCTACCTTTGAAGTCCAGTCAGCGCAAAAAGAAAACATGAAATCTTATAATTTTACGACATAAAATAATTCACTTAAAATCAAATAATATTTCATCTTCTTTCAATTGAAATGTTCAAGCTGGGTAGAGCTTCACCTGGTAGTCAGGTTGCATTGCTTCCATTCATAAGCTACTGAAGAGAACAGTGAATAGTTAAACACTGCAAAAACGTGTTGCTCAGTTAGGAGTTTAAAAAAGGCAGCAACAAATAGCAAGCAAGTTGAAGTGGAAAAGAGTGACATTGTAGCTCGCAGCGAGCCGAAGGAAGAAATATTCAAATAAATATAAAGTGAGTGATTTGAGGTTTGGCGACACTGATGTGACTTTATAAAGCTATAACATGGCAACAAGTAGTCAAGGTCTGTTAGGTTAGTTAGCTGCCCTAAGCTCCTTATTATCTATATTATCCAAATTATGTGATCGGTATATTATTATCTATTCTACATAAACTCGTTACTATCATAGATAGCAACATTTTTTGAATGAAAACTGAAAACAAACTAGTTTTGTAGCAGCAAGGAAAATAAAATTGTAGTACACCCTGGGGTAATTGTTTTACGATTTTTTATATGTCTAGTAAAGTACACATGTCTAGAAATGATGTGGATGCATTTGTAAGTATACTTAGTAATTGGAAAATAATTCGATTTTAAAGATGGTATGTATGTTTCCCCAGATGCAGTCGGGCATTTATTGCTGGCACCAATCAGAGCATACCAAAGGTGGGGGAGAGCCTAGATAGCACCGAGTGCTTTTCAGAAGATTTCAAGGACGACGTTAATAAAAAGAATGCTCGTTGTGTCGAAATAAATGGTAGTTCCCCACAGTTTGCATTCCACAAAATGCTGAACCGCCAAACGTTGACAAAAACCTACCACTTGCGGGCAGTATATAGGCCTCGATTACGAAAGATTTATCTCTATGGCTATCCACTATTTTACAACTGTGTTTCGACAAGTATTCAGAACAAACAATTTCGAAATTTAGACGCCAATGATCATTTTCTGCACCAAGCATTCTCGGCGGATGATGTAAATAAGTTGACAGATCTACATGAATCCACACATCTATTGTATATAAATAAACATTCAGAAGGAAATAATAACCAGTTATCTGTGCAATCGGAAAACTGGGTAGCTAGCGATTTGCTTGATGCCAGCGAGCTAGAAGTCTTCACTTCATCTGAAAATTCCCCTCTACAACTGGACAATGTTAATAACTTGAACGTTACGGGTATAAATAACGCATGTGGCCTGTCCTTCGATCACAATGAGTGCAGATGCTGCTTATGCTTGAGAAGGAAAAACGCAATTAAATCAAGTGTTTCAAAGGCCAAACGTTTCATCGATGAGGCTGTGCAGTCTTTGCGTGCATTTCCATCCCACCCAGCTTATGCCTCTCATTCCCGTAAAAGAAAGACGAACGTTTACCTTATTAATCTTGCTCATCTGTTACTGGTAATCGCGTGCCTACGTGGAGTGTTTTAAAACAAATGTGAGTCGAAGTCTTAAAATGATTTTTGCAAAATTACTATGTATAGGCAATGTTTACCGTACAAACGAAAATGTTAATTTCTGAAATATGATATGCAGGCATGTGTATTTCATACCCTTCAAACCTCGTGTCAAGATAAATTTTAATAAATAATTTTCTGAGCTATCGAAAACTGGATATATTTCAAATAAACATAGTTGTATCTAACCTATTATATATCAATTATTAACCAATCAGTCTTCAGTTGGAACAGTTGCCTTAAAATAAAGTTATATACGGAATTTAGTCTTCGGCATCCCACATAATTTTTTTGTATTACGGCTATATGCATATTTTGGATGCATGTAAATATTTTGAATGTCAGGTAAATAGCTTTTGTGCTGTCCGCAAACTATTCTATACCGTTAAAGTATTTTATGTATATGTAACTAGCAATAAATGAATTATAGATTGTATACAAATCTTATAATAGTGAGCTTATATGGAACAAAATAAATAATAATACAGGTATTTTCTATGAACGCAAATAAGTAATATATATGTGTGTGCGTGTTTGCATGTATGTGTGGGTGTGTGTGTTTGTATGCATTTATGAATATACATATGTATGCATGCATGTTTGTTTTCTAATACCAAACGCAAACCCAGCTTATTTGTCGCTGTGCTGCAAATTTAAAAAAACCGAATTTCTACCAAGTGCTCTACTCCTCGATTCTCAAGAAGTCAAGTAGGCTTTGCAGTTTTTTATGCTTAGCTAGTAGTGTAGCGCGTTTTTGTTTTGTTTTTTTTTGTTGGTTTTTTATTGTTGTTGTTGTTTTTTTTTTATATGTAAATTTATATGTATGTATATGTAAGTATGTACATATATGTATGCATGACGGTATGCATGTATGTACATATGTATGTATTAACAAATGTAAGTATGTATGTATGTTCATATGTATGTATGTATGTACATATGTATGTATGTACATATGTATGTATGTATGTACAAATGTATGTATACACATGTGTATGTATGTACAAATGTATGTATACACATGTGTATGTATATATGCATGTATGTATGTATGTATGTATGTATGCATGCATGCATGTTTATACATATGTATGCATGCATGTGTGTATGCATGTTCATACATATGTATGTATGTATGCATGTTTGCATATATACAAACAAACATGCATGCATGTGTATACAAACACTCATACATATATATGCAGACATGCACACAATCAGCATACATCTTTGAGTCACATTTCTACCGAAGAAGCGTGGAGCTTTCTGAAAACTGCGAAACCCCCATCAGATTAATTTTGACAAAGATCTTTGAAAAGGTTTTTGAAGCCGACTGATGGTAAGCGAAAAACTTTCAACCGTTTTTATATACTTTCATACAACATATTTTTATATATATATGTATATCGCTCACCTGACGGAATCAGGAATGCTTGGGTACAAGGTACGTGTATCCTGATCTGACTAGATCACTCTTTCTACGTTTGTTTCGTACTAAAAACTAAGCCTGCTAAGGCATGCTTATATACATATATTTACTATATTTTAGTGCAAGTGACAAGGTGGTTTTTGCTACTGACGCAAGTTAATAAAGTTAGCTGCTAGCCAATTTAAAACTAACACATTTAAAATGTGGCTGGTGGTAGTGGCCATTGATTGAGTTTACTGTGCACGCTAAAAGCCTAACTAAAATTAAATAACAATTTATATAAACAAAGTAATTGACGAGAAAAACAAAAGTACTAATATAGTTTATACACTACGTTTTTCAACTTCTCTAAAATTTTCAACATGGTAAGGTATACGAGTGAATAGTTAAATGCAAAATCGGGGTCTCTAGTTCTTGTAGTCATGTGACATTCAAGTTTTTTAACTGTCGGACAGACATACCAATCCATAAACACATCCGCCTATTGATAGAGGTGCATAAAGTTATTGAAGCTTTAAAATAAATATGTGTATTTTTTTGTGTTTCTAATCAGCTAAGCTTTAAAAAAAAGTATTTGAAAGAGTAATAGTCTCTACGCCCCATATTAGAGTGTTACAAACTAAGAAAAATCATAAAGAGCTTCAAAAAAAAGAGTTCAAAATGAGACTGCCACCTTAAATGCCAATACAATTCATTAAAAGTAATAATACATTGGTGAAGGAGGCTAAATCTAAAGTGACAAGAACAACTAGCCAAAAGTATATTATGCTTCATTTGCTATAATGCTACAGACACATGTACATATGGTGTGAGAGCGGATGCAGTCGAACCCCTTTTGTAGTATCAAATAATATTCACGAATACATGCACACGCAAGAGTACGTGACATGTGCAATGCGGTAAAGCGGAAAAGCGGAAAAGGCAAACTCAGTACTCAGTACTCAACACAGCCACTAGTTGAGTCAGTCAGCTATTCCTTAGTGTGTGAGTGTGTATGTGTCTGTGTCTGTGTCTGTGTTTATTGTATCTGGCACATTTCCGTTGATTCTGATGTCTGCTGTGTTCAGAACTTTTATCAGTTGTATCAATGGCCAAGTTTGTTGTTGCGTTGACAGGCGAAAGTGTCTATCATACCTTTTGTTCAAGTGGCTTTTTTCAGTCGCATCTCTCTACTTTGCTCATGATATCAAGCGTTCAGAGTTAAATTTTTAATTGACGGATGTCGACACATATTAGTATGGACCAATGCTTCAATCCGTGCTTGCCCCGAACCGTTTTGAACGCGCAATTTTCCAAAAATAAACACTTTTTAGGGATACCCAGCCCCAAAGCTTTAATTATGGATTCCCCAACCATTACATTTACTTTATAATACATATTTCAAATTTAGCGCACATTTTGTATATAAAATACTAGCGGGTATTGCCCCGCCTTGCCCGTGCAACCTTTCCAATATGTACACGGCCGTGGAAAAGAAAATCTACCCATCTTGGTCTCCGATTCTATTTTAAAATATGTTTTAAGCGCATTGAATAAAGAACCAAATGTTGGAATCAACGATTTCCGCCCATGTTAGTCCTGCGGTGAGAATCTTGAAGCTGAATAATAAGAACGTATCAAATAAATTCTAACAATGATCTTTGAAAATTTAATTTTTGAAGCCGATCGAAAAAGCTTCCATTCAACCGTTTTTGATATTTACCCACTGTTGTGGGTGAATTTTGAAAAAAAATCCTTGAAAATGAGTTTGATTCCGATCGGACAGTAAACAAAAAAGTTTCATACAAACGTTTTTCACGATTTTGATGGTCGAAAATTGAAAATCGAAATAGGAATACCATGTGATTTACCTTCTATAATAGGTGATTTTCTTATAAGAAGAAGACATGTGACAAAAAAAAAACGTACATATTCTATATACTTTCTGGGGTCTTCGGTGTCTAGGTAAACACATTTTTATATATGCTATACTATACTTCAAATAATATTTGAAAGTCAATCAAGAGATCAGCAATTGCCTACATAAATGTTTGTATTTATGTATGTATTTTTTTTTTTAAATAGTTATGTATTTTTTTTGAGTATTTATGTATGTATTTGTAATAGCTGCTGCCTTTAGTTGTGCCTATAGTTCAACTCGTTGGAATTTAAATCCACTCCTAGTATATTTAATCGGCAATAGACCATGACAGTGAACAAAGAATCTGTTTGTTGGCCGGATGGCAGACTAACGGTCTGTCTGCATGTCTGGTTGGCTGGCCAAATGCGGTTTAATTGTGCATCAATAAACATAAAGAATGAGTACACAAGAGCCAAGTGAGGTAACATTAAAACGCACGAGTATGACGATTGTGCAACGAAGCCTCGGCTGACTGGCTTGCTGACTGACTGAGTTTGGGTTTGGGTTTGGGTATTTTAGCGCGCTTCGGCAAATGAATGAAACCGATTTCCTCCAGAAATGCCACAGGCTGTAGTTGTTTAATAGTCCTCTGCTGGATTGGTAACGTTATTCGGTAAAAAACATTTTAAATGTAGGTAAGCGAAGATCCAAAATGTAGAACAGACATGCTTTAAGATTTGCATGATGGATCTTTTAACCGATTTAAAAATGGGGAACATGGGAACATTTTGAGAAGCTTAAAGAAGAATAATAAAGTTAAAACAAAAAAAAAAAAAAACCAGATCTCTTTTAATTTCGGCAGGAACCACTGCCAAATAAACTTCTGATTGACCACCTGTTAACGGTTTGTAAACTGGAGCAGAGATGTGGACTAATTTACATTTTGTGGAATGCAGGATAATTGGTTCATCTAATCATTCAATACTTACACTAGTTTTGTAATTATTAGTTTACCATAGTTCGTATATATTGTTAGGCCATTAGTTTTTTCAAATTTTCTCGGTATTTTTACAGTATTTTGATTCACTTTTGCTGTTTTAATTAAATCAGCGGTTTGCTGGCGACAAAGTTTCTTTTTGAATTTCGCAACACTCTTATTTTTGAAGCACCTAAACAAAAATGATATTGCACACTATTAAAAAAATGTGATTGAAATGGACCGTTTGACGCGGACACGACATTCAGAGCGACAGCAATAACAAAAGCAATACAGACTGAAATCTTAAGCCACCCGCTGCAAAGCGTTTGCCGTGTACTTCCGCCGTGAACGTCACGAATTGAATGAGCCAACAACTGATTTTCATTTATAATGAAAACTCTTTACAGGGCGACAGTAAACCCAACACGATGGCGAGCCTAACGACGACGACGACGCTTTTCCAACCCCCAAATACGACTGGGCATCCGAAAGAGCACGAGCAAGGGCGAGTCGCGTTAGCGGTGGGTGTCATTGCGTTTGTGTTGTGTGTGTGTTGTGTGTTGTCTGCATAAATTTGTATGTGTGTAAGAGTAGAAGAAATCCCTAGCGCGCAGCATTCACATTGCTTTGTGGAACCCTATTTATTTCGCTGCTTCCCAATAACATTCGTTCTTGCTCGGCTAAATCAGTGTCACGAGCCGGGCCTCGTGTCGGCGGGGAAATTATGCACTGCTTCTGTGTCTACCTTTATACTTTTGCCCACCGCGCTGGGGCATGACGATGACGTCGACATTTCACAAGCACTGCGTTTGCCGCTGTTTCGCCGTTCACAGTTTCAACTGTTGCTGCTGGCGCTGTGAGGGCCGTTGACTGGACAGAACTAAACCCAGCAAGGCAAGGGCAACAATACTTCACGAAGCGTGAAAGTATGGAAATTCATCATTTTTTTCGGCGTATTTTGCAGACAAACCGCCTTCCGTATGAATATAAACAAGAGGGAGAACACGCTGCGCGGACGACATAAATCTCCGTTCAATGTAGTCTTTATTCAATGGGTACATGATTCAGATAACAGATAAGCTTCAGTCAATACTACTTACATTTTGATGTGTGACTTTAAATTAGGGAGTTATTCAGGGGAAGATCGAATTTTAAATATTTATTGTATCAGCTGGTATTTCACAGTTAGTGAAATTTCATGTTACTCTTATGGTGAAAAATAAAAAAAAAAAATAAAATAAATAGTGTTAGATTTGGGAATTTTATACCATTTTCGACTCGTAAGGATCAGTACTATCGATTGGCATCAAAAAAAAAAAAATCATCAAAATGGCAAGGGGTTACGTTTTTTCTCAAATTCGGGGTCGGTTCGAAAATCGTAACTTTTTTGATGATTTTTATTGAATATCTCGGGTAAATGCT
>JAWNPB010000073.1:0-165330 GCA_035045355.1 Drosophila lacicola | reverse complement strand
CATGCACTATTAAAACTCTGAACATTCAACAATATGGATAGCTTAGGCTTTAAGCCGAGGTTTAAGCTCTTGTGCTGATATTTAGAATGATTTTAAAGAAAACCCATCTGAAGGCCCTCTGATAAGATCCAATTAAAAATCTTCACCTATTGAACATTATTCAAGGATCTTTATGAACTAGAGTCTGTGTATTCAGGGCTTAAAGATACAAGAAAACGAACTCTAAGGATAAACACTAAAAACTCATTAAAACTTGATATTTGAATTTTTCTTATAAATTGATTTCAAAGTGTCAAAGTTTTATGTGTTGGCCCGCAGTTTAAATTGAATAATTACGCAGTGGATGAAATGAAATTTTTGGATATTTTGAACTCAGCTCCAGCTGAGCAAAAAGGGGGCAGGTCGCGGGTTGACATTAACAGCTAAATAAGCTGGAAAACGGCCGCGTGCCGAGCAGAAACCGCCAGCCATGAATAAATTTTGGCAGCTCGGTTATCAGTCAAGCTAAGATATACGTACATAAAATATAAGCCTGTTTGGCCCCGCCTCCAAAATACTTAAACCAAAGGCGCTTGTAATCTTAATTATATATTACAAAGTGTTGCGGCTTCGAAGGAGGGTTTTTGGTGGGGAGGGGGGCTGTTTTGTCGTGAAAAGTAAGCAGGAAATGAATGAATTTTTCAGTGCTATAATCCGGCAATGTGCCAATGTGTTGCCACGCCCCCCCCAAACTCCAGCCAAAGTCAGCCGCCCCCGCCGCATACCCTTACAGCAAGTTGTCATAAAATATTGTCTGGTAAGAAAAGAAAAACTTTTCAATGCTCTCTGGCCCATCCACAAAAGAAGACGAACCACAGCCCGTCCGACCCCATCTCCCCCCTCCCCCCACCACCCCCCTCTTGTGCTCGTACTGCTCCCTTGACAGCCGCAGGAGCACTCTGTTAGTGCAAGACATTGAAGTGTATAAGAATAAGTGTTGGGATTAGGCGCTTGACTTGAAAATTTTATAAAACAAAATTTTTGCATAAGCTCTGGCGATGGTTCCTCAGCTACGCCACGACTTCGCCTCGACTTTGGCCTCTCTCCACGGGGGCTGCTGCTCCGGCTGAGTGGAGGAGTGGAGCCCGCCCTGTGGTTGCGACAGCTAAGCGCGTTAGCTGTTCAAGGATTTAATGGAAAATCGCGTAGCTGCCCGCCTTTTTGTATGGGGCAAAACGGCAAACGGGGTAAATCACGCATTTAATTCCAAAACATTTAACAGTTTTTGGCTCTTATCTAATATTTTACAAACCATTTATATGATGATTAGCGCAAAGTGACTGCGGCATTTGCCTTGCTCCACCGAAAAAAAAAAAGAAAACCCAAATTGCGAGCCAAGTTAAAAAAGTGCCAGCGTTAAGTGAAAAATGGTAAATACTTCGAGTTTTGGCTTAGAGCGGAGCGCACTTCAAATGCGTTTTATTTTTATTTCTTAATAATTTCGCAGCTTAGACGGGATGACTCTTAAGAAATTCGAGACTTTTTGAAATATTTGAATATAAATTTATATTTTTATATTTTCTTATCAAGCGGAAAGCTTAAAATTACATTTGTGGGCAAATATATTTGAGTTATTGAAACAAGCAAATATTTATAAAATTTATAAAGTAAATATAAATTAAATTTATAAAAATAAACAAAGCACAAGTCTTTGTTACATTCCCAAGAGAATAGCAAAAAGAATAATGCTAAAAACTTCGAGACTTATTGAAATATTTGCTATTTCAGTGTAAATTAAAAATATAAAATTATTCAATTTTATTTTCTTATTAAAGCTTAAACTTACTTTTGTGCGAAAGTATATTTGAGTTATTGAAACAAGAAAATATTAATAAAATTTATAAAGTAAATATAAATTAAATTTATAAAAATAAACAAAGCATAAATAAGTCTTTGTTTCATTCCCAAGAGAATAGCAAAAAGAATAATGCTAAAAACTTATTGATATATTTGCTATTTCAGTGTAAATTAAAAATTTGAAATTATTCAATTTTATTTTCTCATTAGGCGGAAGGCTAAGCTTACTTTTGTGGGAAAATATATTTGAGTTATCGAAACAAGCAAATATTCATATTTATTTAGATAAAATTTTTAAAATAAATCTAAAGGAAATGCGTAAAATCATGCCCATGAGAATTGCAAATCGAATATTTACATTTGACAAACTTCAAGCCAATTTCTTAAGAGTTTTTCACATTTTTTAAGCATTAATAGCTTTATAAAGTGTAATCAAATTTCCATCGGGAGTGTGTTGCGTGTAATTGTGCATCTATTTTAGTATTAGTTAATAGATAATACTCCATCAAAGCTCATTTCTCGGGTTGCCAAGTACCGAAAATGTTCGTGCAATTCGACAGCTGGCAATCAACAAGCATTTTCGAGGTAATACAATATCATTATACCCTATAAAATAACATATGATCATGTGTTGCCGGCTTGAACCCTGAAGTCTGAAAATTTTCTTACTAAATGTGAACAAAGCTTTGAATTAAATATTTGTTTGCAACTCTTTTAACTTATATTACGATATTGTTTAGGTGTAAAAAAAAACTCTGATAATTAAAATATGAAAATATGAAATAACTAATGATTATGTGAGAAATATTATTAGCTTGCGATTAACAGTCACGTCATGTAGAAAAGCCTTTTGACGTTCCGCATAGAGAAAAAAATTGAGAAATGGGCTCAAACTTTCTCTGCTCTGCTCTTAGTAGCTTAGACCTATACAGGGTATTGTCCAGTCGAGCACTGCTCACGAGGCAGAGTCTTACTTGTTTTAGTTTCAATTTGTGTGACGCATTAATCAGCATTCGATTTGAATCTCATTATCGGGAACAGAGTGTGTGTGTGTGTGCACCACCCAACCACAGTGGCATAGTCAACCACAGGCAATAAATTTCAGCATCAAATGTTGAGTAATTTTTGTTTTTTTTTTTTTTATTTGCCATGCGAAAGGCAGTGTTGGTTTAATATGCCATCATTACTTACCAGGGGGGAGTAGGACACAGATCCACCTGAACGAAATTAGTATGCGAAGGCATGAAAATCATTAGGACAAGGGGGCGGGGTAGCTGTATGTGTGTGTGTGTGTGTGTTGCTGCCTGCAGTCGTGGGTGTCACTAATTAAATTATACACATAACAAGCCGGCAGCACTTGACTGAACAGATCCCATAGCTTGTCTCTCTGTGTGTGTGCTGCGTGTGTATATTACCGCAGGTGTAATTAAAACGCGCCTAATGCAATAAATTTGTGCCCGCTTTTGTTGTTGGCTCATGTATAAATAATTTAAGTTCATTATTGGTCCAATGTGCAATGGACACTATGAGCTCGAAAATAAACACCGCCCACCCAAACTAATTAAAGCTACAGCCAAGGGCAAATGACTTTTGTGGTTTTTTTTGGGGTCCCAGATTGTATTCGATAAAAATTATAGACTAGTTGAAAGTGCGGTCTGCCTCATGCTGCCGTCATTAAGATGCTTAACTGGCGAACCCAACTGCTAGCTGTGTTTTAAAAAACGAATGGAAGTTAAATAGCCGAGGGTAGTCGACTAGAGTATACCCTGTAGTCAGCTTTGTCGATTGAGGAATGCCAGTAAATGACTCTGCTAAGCTTTAAGAATTTTCTTTAAATTATAGTTTAAATTTCCACTCATTTTTCGCATGTGTATAAATTAATATATATCTAGACTAATATTCGTCCTCGTTTTCACCAAGTTGGGTGGAAATTTCGGAACGTGTGAATCAATATTTTCAAAATTGTTGTGCCTAGATAATTAAAATTAGTCTAAAACTGATTGGATGAAAACAATGCAAGTGTTTTCGCCCTTATTCCACCCTTTTGGTCCGATTCGCCAAGTCATATGTTGCTTTTGCTTATGGTTCTTTTATAGCCTTATTTTTTTGTTGAAATTTCCACTCATTTTTCGCAAATTTATAAATTTTAATACATCTAGAATATAATAAATAAATAGAATAAATTTATATATATCTAAGATATCTTTCCTCCTTGTTTTCACCAAGTTGGGTGGAATCATATTTTTAAATATTTTGTGCCTAAAATATCAAAATTAGTCTTGAACTGATTGTAGGAAAAACGATGTAAATGTTTTCACCTTTCTTCCACCCTTTCGATCGGATTCACCGTGTCATATGTTGCTTTTGCTTAAGGTTCTAGTCCTTTATGCCCCTTTTATTATGCATTTCGTGGGCACTTCGTATAAAAATAAACATTTTCCCATTCCCAATCCCATTTCAGTTTTTTAATTCGAAAGGATTGCGAGCCTACGATTCGGGTTGCTTTGAGCGGTGGGTTAAATCGCTTGTAATTACGCTACATAAATTTTAAATAAGTATCCGTTTCTTTTCGCTTGTTTTTTTTCTGCTGGTCCTTGCACTCGCACAGCAGGATACGCTCACATTCGCACTCCTTTGAAATTGCCTTTGTGCGTTAATTGTGCGGGTCGGGGTCGACTTTGACTGCCAGTTTTGCGGTTGTTTTCAGCCCAAGCACAATGCCAATTTCGAGCTTCATGTACTCCAAACGTTTGTTCCGTTTTGCCAGTCTGACCTTTCACAATTTTTTATGCATGACTTTCAGTCGGGCATGTCCTTAGCTTTGCCTCAGCTTACATGCTAATTGTAGCCAGAAATCCTGTTTATTGTGTGCACATCAAACTTTTAGTGTTGGTAAGCGGCTTAGTATTCAAATTGAATGTAATACATTTTGGCTAAATTGCATGCGAGCAGGTCTTAATGCAAAGTCCCAGGATTTCAACCGACTTAAGCTGCCATTCCAGGCACCAGCAGCACGAAAGGGCATTTAAATTGCGAAAGGGTAGCGCATATTTATGTCGAGAGGGTCAGCCATGTGGGTAACTGTGCCACAATGTGTCCAAACTTGCCACAACTTGGCACAACTTGGCACAACTTGGGACCTAATATGTCAGTGCTTATGTGCAAGTAATCCTCATCGTGCATATTATCAGTATCGCAATGTTTTTTAAGCGAGTTTTCTTATCTTAAAGTGTGACGTTTGTGCGAACAAACCTGCGCGAGCTATAACAGATTGGATTGTATTAGCGAAAGGCCAAGGATATTGTCCAGGTATTGTCGAGTTGGGTTTGAAGAGGGGCTAATAATGATAATAAAATAAAAAAAAAAAATAAAAAATAAATAATAAAATAACAATTGCAGTAGCTGCTGTAACTATTTGTAAGCTTATGAAGAGGCTTCTGTTACTATTTTTAAGCTTATCAAGAGGCTATTGAAATTTTGTCATGGAATAAGTTTTTTTTTTTTTATTTATTTATTTAATAAGTGGTTTGTAAGGACTCTTTTGTCTTATGCACCATTTGATGTCTTTTGTTAATTCGCATTATTTTAACAATTTAAAAACTTATTTCGTTATTCTATTTTCTGTATCTATTATCTATCTTGTCTATATTATTGCCGCGTTGCCATTTCTGACCTCATAAATATGTATATATGTATATTCTTGATCAGGATCAACAGTTGGCCGTTTGTACGTCTCTCTCTTATGAGTTTCACTGTGCTTTAAAAAAACAAGTTAAATCGGGGTTAAATCGTATTTAATCTTACCCCACTTTATAATATAGCTGACAGAGGAACGAACAAAAGGCTACTAAGTCCTTGTTTTGTCTTTTTTTTGCTCTCCAATATATCTTATCTTCTACCATAATCCTCACATGTAAGCGTACTCTTACCAACATCGGGCTACTATATCACATAACCCTCTAAAAGAAATTGTTAAGAAAATAATTTTTCTATGGAAAATTGTAAGGGCTTTCAGGATCTTCGACCTTCTCACTTCTTCTCAGTCACTTGGCAGCCCGTAGCCATATTTATAGAAGCGTACCTAATTTTTGGCGTGCCAAAAATAGACGCTCTTCTTGCTTTTCCATTATGATTTTTAATTAAATAAAAAAAGAATGTTTGCAAAATAACAGAAAATGAATATTCACAAATAAAAATGCGCAAAAGTCCTTGTGGAATAAATTTTTTTTTGCCATCTTGTTATGCCTCGCAGATTTTTAATTATTTAAGGCATTTCCATAATTAATACACAAAAACAAACAAACACAAAATTTGTCTGGCAGTTGACATTCAATTCGGCTAGACAAATTACCGCTTTTTTGCAGACATTTTGCTCGTTGCGCTAGCTTACTTAATTCTCTTAATAAATTCACCTGTTCCCCGTCCAGTGAAAATGTTTTAAATAATCACATTAAGCATAACGCCCCCCTGATACACACGCCCACAGGAAAACGTACATATAAAGCGCATCAATTTCATGCCTTGAACAAAAATACAGCAGCGTCAACAACAAAGTAAATAAATATGCGTATGTAATGTATAATAAAAAAAAAAAGTAAAAGAAAAAGCGAGAGCAAAGGAATTCCATCGAAAGGCATTAAAAATTGTTACGTATACGCCAAGTAGGGCGACGGTTTGTGCTCGGCAAAAGGCGGATATTGATAAATTCACGGCAATCAATAAAAAGTGATAAATGACAATTGCGTGTACAACAAAAATAAATGAATAAAAGAAAAGAAAGAAATGCGAATCAGAAATAAGCAAACAGTGTACGGGCATAAATTTAAACTTAACGAGTGCCGCAGGTTGCCCTTTTTCTGGCCCTCCCTACCCCGCTCCCTCCCAATCCAGCCCCTAGCCTTTTTTCCGGCTCCTCCCTTGGGGCTGTCAGGCGTTAATTGCAATTGCTTGTTCGGGGCCCGGCTTGACAATCCCAAGGCCCAGTGCGTACGCAATGTTACTAATTGCTTTCTAATATCAATTTCTCAAATGAATTCGTTTGAATGCTTTGAGTTTGGCTCTCGGGCCTCACTTTCGGGCCTGCCTCGCAGACTGCACTTTGTTAAACAGTCCAAAAATTGCACTCGAAAGGAAGCCAGCTAGCCGTTGAGTATCTGCTTCATTTGTATACCCTTCCTTTTTCGAGCTTATAAAGTTTCTATATAATTTTTTATTGACTGAAGATCAGCTCGGAAATTAAAAGACTCGAATTGTTCATAGGAAGAATATGTAAATCGATTATTATTTTTAGAAAGGAATGAATGCATAGTTGCCTGATTTTAAATCAAACCAGTTCGAAACTAAATCCGAAAAAAAAGAAACTGAAACCCGCGCCGAAATCTTTTGTAGAACTTCCAACAGCAAAGCTTCAATAGTTTAGGCCCTTACCAGTTTATTTATTTAATTTATTAAATATTTTTTTTTATATAAAATTTATTTATTTAATTAGATTTGAGCCAAGAAATTTTTTAATTTAATAATTTTTTTTTTTATATATTAATAATTTATATAATTAAATTTGAGGGGAAGAAACGTGAATCTATACAGCAACAATTTATTTTTTTTGGTTGATTAAGTTTGATTGTATAAGAAAAAATCGGATGAGACAATTTTATCTATCATGATATTTTAATTTGTTCTTCTATTTTGGCAAAGCGTATTTAATTCCTCTGCATTTATTTAATTCCTCTGCATTTATTTAATTCCTCGACAAAGCGTATTTAATTCCTCTGCTAGGGCATTACATTTTTCACATTCCGGCTAAAGTGCTTATTGTAACGCTGGTGGCTGTAGGCGGCTAGAATAGCGCACTAATATATGCATGATACCTAGGGCTATTTAACTTATTGATGCTCTATTCTTATGAGTGTTCGTTTCCTGCTTGACACGTCTGGTTGCGTTGCTTAGCTCGCCGGATGGGGTGTGAGATCTTGAAACTAACAAAACTCATAGCCTAAAAATGCTACTGCTACCGAAACAATAAATAACAAATACACGTGTCAAGACTAGTGCTTATAAAGCGGTACTAACTGAAAAGCGGACAGACGTTATCGTTCACGATAGTTTTTGGCTCAGTTGGATGGCATAACTGAGGCGACACACTTAATTTTCCCTCCCTATAAATTGCTCTGATCAAAGCAACGCCATGACAATCCTCGTGTGTAAAAATATATGAGATTGTCCCTTTTAGTGCTATTTAGTTACATTTTAAACTTCTACCACGCCTTTATACTTCCACATCTGCATGCCTCAAATGAGATTTACAACAAAGTGAATATCATTATATTACTGATACATTTAATGAAATATTAATGATCTTGTTCTTGATCATTATATCAACGCGTATACCCTCTATTATATTTACCAATATATGTTTTCTTTTACAAACGAACTGATTTTTAAAGTTTTGAAACTTTATATGCTAGAAGAGCATGCTATCTTGATCATGTCTTTAATTAACTTGTTTTTGCTCATTGAGGATACGATACAACTTACGTGCGAATATAGCGTTTTACACATGATGAAGTATGAATTTTAAATGATGTCGGTGAACGATGATTTATGAAAGTGATGTTTGAGCTCAAATCAGCACCTGTAAATGAATAAGACTTTAGTTTTCGTATATATGAATAAGCTTACATTCCACAAGCAAGTATACCGATCCTTGCAAAAATCATTGTAAGAAAAACATGATCTGCTAATATTTGTTTAACTTGGCTTACAAAAAAATTATATATACTAGGCATAATTCAAGGTCAGCGCTCCAATTAAAATTTCATCCCGTCATTCGTTCCTCTGGATCTACTGTCTGGTCGGTCCACGCTGCACCATTAATAATTTGGATTGGCGAAGATCTTAATTTGAAGTCGCTGTTAGTTTTCTTTGGCAGATTTCATAACGAAGGCTGTGCGGCCGTTTATCTACGTGGATGGCTTAGCAGGGTCCATTTTAACCTTGGCGTTCCGAAGATATAGGTTATGTAGAAGCACTCGTGGGCACACGTGGACTATGCGTGCTTGTTGCTCCTTTCACAGGGAAATTTAAGCTATTTCTCTGGCCGTCGAAGCTACTTATGCCAACAGCATTCCGTCGAAATTTTCGCCTTTCCGTGGATAGAGAAAGTTCTTCTAGAATTCCACACTCGTGGTGGCAGACCCTCGAGGTGGACTTCACACCCGTGGCTATGGCCACACGGCCTAAACTTCGCCGGCTGTTATATTGGCCTACTGATCAGTATTCGGTTGGTGGTAAATTTCTTCCACGTGTCTTTAGACAACCGGTCTTTTCAGCTTGAAAAAAATTTCTTGGTGTAGCTCTTAAATGCACGTCTGCTTCGTAGTGCCGCCGAAATTAAAAAGAAATCACGCCACGCGCTTTGGTTTGGTCTCAGCATTGGTATATAAAAAAAAGCTCTCCAATCAACGGGATCCTTCCAATGCTTTTGACATCTAGCGTTGCCACATCACCCGATTTACAATTTTCTCTTACAAGATAAGGTTGCCACTTAAATGTAAATTATTAAGAATCAGCTGACACTTTCTGACTACATTAAAATAAACAAACATACTTTTCTTATTTTACAAGGCAGCCGTAACACCACCTTCTTCGCAGGCTTCTAAGCCGAAGAAAAGGAAGAAACGGTTGACTTATCCTCCTTTACAATCTTTCTCTCGTGGGGCTCGACCACAACCTGAGATAAAGCCGGGCACATTACAAAGCTTTTAGATCTTTAGCATGAAATTTTCCTACAAATTTTCCTTGCATATTTTCTATTTCATATAGTGCTGTTCCTATTTTTTTTCTAATTCGACATTTTATATATGCTGGTAAAAGTTTGGCATTAATGCCTTTACTAGCATTGCTTTGAGTAAAATTCTTTCTAAAAATTTCCTGTCCTTCTTTGTAATTCACCCATCTCGCTCTTCGATTATAAACTTTTTCTGCTTTTAAATGTGCTTCTAATAGATTGTCTTTTATTTTGTCATGTAGCAGTTGCATTTTATTACAATGTGGCATTACATTCACCTGATTATCTCGCAGCGCTTCTAATTGTTGTAACAATTTATAACTTTTTCCATGCCTTAACATCGGCTGACCAAACAAGCTAAAATATGGAGTACATTTTAGAGAACTGTGATAATCGCTACGCAAGACACTACAAATTTCTGACAAATGCTTATCCCACTGATCGTTTTTTTCCTTAAGCAAAATCCTTAGTTTAATTAAAATTTCTCTATTTACTCTCTCACTGACGTTTGCTTGAGGAGAATATAAGCCTGTACGTATTTGTGTAATCCCATATTTATGTAAAAACTCTACCATTTGAGAAGATACAAACTGTTTACCATTGTCACTATGAATATATTGTGGAACACCAAAAGTATGAAATATTTGTTCTTCTAAATACTGCATAATATTTATGCTATTGGCTTTTTTCAATGCTTTTAAGAATATGTATTTCGTAAAATGGTCAATAGCAATAAATACCATAGAATTACCTAGTTTAGTTCTCGGATACGGTCCTAACAAATCCATATATATTCTCTGAAAAGGTCTCTCAGTAATTATTTGTTTTCCCATGAGCGGTCTTTGAATAATGTTACTTGGCTTTGCCATCTTACAATTTTCACATTGTTCTACAAATACCTTAACTTCCTTACACATATTGGGCCAATAATACTTTTCTCTAATTCGCGCGAGAGTTTTACCAAAACCTGCATGACACGATGAGTCCTCATGATTACTTGCAATAACTTGAGCTCGTAACTCACTAGGTAACCACAATCGCCATAAGCTGACTTCATCTTCAAATTCGCCTTTTCGAAATTGAACTCTTTGGTATACGAACTTGCCCGAAACACAAGTATCTGGCAACGAATTGGCATTTTTACTAACTAGCGTTCTCAATTCGTCATACTCGGGTGATTGAAAGCATTTATTTTCCAAATCAATTGCTGATAGCATCTGTGGTGTATCTAAACAATCTAAATATCCCCTAGACAGGGTATCGGGTACTACATTAAGTGAGCCTTTACGAAACTCAATTTTGAAATCATATTGCTGCAATTTTAAGCTCCATCTGCCTAGTCTCCCTATTACATCTTTTTGTGTCATAAGCCATTTAAGACTGGCATGGTCAGTTATCACTTTGAATGGTAAGCCTTCTACATAGGGTCTAAATCTTTTCAAACATACTATAGCTGCTAAGCATTCTAGTTCCGTGACTGTATAATTTTTTTCTCGTTTCTTTAATTTCTGAGAGACGTAAGCTATAGGGTGTTCCTTGCCGTTTATATCGCATTGCGTTAAAACGCCACCTACTCCTGCTCGCGAAGCGTCACATTGAATTGTAAACTCTTTATTAAAATCTGGCTGTACCAACACTGGGGCGGTTATCAGTGCTTGTTTAAGATTTGCAACTGCCTGTACTGCTTCAGGCAATAATGCGAACTTCAATGATTTCTGCAGAGAATCCGTTAATGGTGCTGCTAACTCAGCATAATTTGGGATGAACTGTCTATAATATCCAGTCATGCCTAGAAATCGTCTGACTTGCCGTTGTGTTGATGGTACTGGAAAACGAACGATATCCTCTACTTTCCCCGGGTCAGTTTTCAAGGTTCCTTGACCCACAATATAACCTAAGTATTTAATTTCTTGTTGACAAAATTTACTCTTCTCGACATTAATAGTTAATTGTGCCTTTTTCAAACAATCCGCTACTTGTCTTAGTGATTTAAGGTGACTATCAAAATCCGAATTGCATACTAGCAAATCATCAAGATAAATAAAAACTTTTTCTCTCAACGATCCTGGTATTACCTTATCCATTAATCTACTCATTCTTTGTGCTGAATTACACAAGCCGAAGGGCATAACAGTAAATTGGTACAAAGGTCTTCCTGGTATAGCGAAAGCCGTTTTTTCTCTCGATGTTTCATCTAACGGTATTTGCCAATAAGCATCTTTCAGATCTATACCTGAGATGAAGTACGTATCTTGCAATCGACTGAGTAATCCATTGATGTGTGGCAGTGGATATGCATCTTTCTTAGTAATAGCATTTAATCGACGAGAATCAATACACAGCCTGACCTTTCCAGGTTTTCTAACTAATACCATGGGACTGCACCAAGGAGAGTTGCTTTCTTCTATTACTCCCAAAGCTAACATACGATCTAATTCTGAATAAACTTCTTTTTGTCTGGGTGGTGACAAAGGATAGTGCTTGAGCTTAAATGGCTCTGATGTCCCCGTATCAATATCATGGATATCCAGATTGGTACGACCTAGTCCTAATTTCGTAAACGATGGAAATTCTTCAATAACTTCCTTAAGTTGTCTGGTTTGAGTAGTCGACAACGATTTGCTTTTAATCATTGGAACATTTTCCGGTTGCACTTCTAATGCAGAAATCAATTTTGGAGCTATATCAAACTCTTTCCAAAAATTAACTCCTAAATAAATTTCTTGTTGTAGACTGGGTACTAAATAAAATAAAATGTTTTTCTCTAATCCGTTATAAGAAACCCCTATTTCTACCGATCCCACTATGTCTTGTAACTTTCCATCAGCTGTTTTAATTGAGCATTTTAATTCTTTGGTTGATAAACGCATTTTATCCATTCTCTCCAAACAATTTTTTCCTAATGCACTAACTGATGCTCCTGAGTCTAATAAACCATATACTTCTTCATCGCCTATCCGAATTTTTGCATATGGCCTATTATCATTGCTCTTGCTGCAAATAATAGTTTCTAATTCCTTTCGTAACTGCATTCTATTTTTATATCTTTCTCTACATTTTAATATTTTAGATGATATTTTTCTTACACTTAACTTACACTTAAGCTGCTCTAAACGTAATGTATGTAATTCATTCACTTTAAATTCATTTAATTTCTCTGTTTTAGATTTATCTAATTGTTTGATTGGGGCTTCTTTCTCGAACGAGGTAACCCCTTTAATCACACGTTCGGCTAATTGTTTCCCTTATGCTTAGGACAAGTAATCGAGGTTACATTTTTCTCTCCACATCGGTAACAGAAAAGAATCCTTGTTTCAGACGGACAGTCATAAAAGGAGTGACCTATTTGATCACAGTTCCAACACCTATACTTGGACTTATCTACTGCTTTTTCATAACTTTTCTCGAATTTCTTAAAAGCGGATAGTTCAATTTCTTTTTCGCTGTCAGATTCTTCTGACTTTAGATCCGATACTTCTATTTCATTTACGAATTTACCAGTTGTCTGCTGCAAGCGTCTACTTTGTTTACGAGCCATAAACTTTTCGGCCTTACGAGCTTCCGACAAAAGGTGATCTAAACTAAAAATGCTTTGGGCGAACAATAGATTGCCTAAAGATTCTCTAACATTTCCTTTTATAATATCTGCAAGTTTTGCATCACTTAACGGTTCTTTCAGACGGGAATTCTTTGTGACTACATCCATATAAAATTCATCAAACGTTTCTTTAAATTGCTGTTGTCTCCCAATAACACGCATCAACCTTTCAGATTCGTTGTCTGTCTCTCCAAACTTGTGAGTAATAGCTAATTTTAAATCCTTGAAAGTAGCTTCTGGCTCTTGCTTCAGATAGAACCAGTACCATTTTTCGGCTTTCCCTCGTAACAGTACATGAAACTCTGCTAACAATCGAGATTCCGAGCAATTGTGCCTTTTTACTAAGGTAGCTACTTTGAATAAAAATTCTTCTACATCATCACTTCCATCATAAGAAATATTCCACTTATCCACTTGCACTTTTTCATTGCTCGCTATAGGAAAATTATTGGAATTATTCAAATTACGTGACTGGTTACGACTAGAAGTGCCATTTTCATTAGGCAATTCAAGATGATTGTTAAAATTTTCTAATGAAGGTCTAGCTCTTCCTTCGCGTACGGCTTCTACTAAGTTACGTTGCATATTCGCAATCTCTCTCATCATCGTATTGTGGTTAATTGTAAGAACTCTTTCTAACACTGCGCTTAGAGTTTCCCCTAAGCCACTAGCTTCTGGACCTTCCGCCATATTAATGTTTGGAAAACTTTCTACTTCGACTGTAGGGTATTCTTCTGAGCTCGGACTATGTGTGCGCCGTCTTCCTCTACCTTGCGCGTTTCCTTCCTCGTCAAACGTGTATTCTACCTGTGATTGATTAGTCTGAGTACTTTTTGTTTTGCGCTTTCTTGTCCTCATACTCTAATTTCTTTGCCTTGGATTTTTAATGCTTATTTTCTTAATATAATTATATTATTAAATACTGTTATTAATATTACTAGCAATTTTCTTACAATTCATAATTTTAGAGGCATACAAATACTTCCGTACAGACTGGTTTCGCAGTTTAAAAAATATTCTATCGTGTCAATAATTATTTCTGTGAATTACTATACTTGACGATTACAAATTGGTTGAGCTGTCACTATGGCAACCTTTTTTCTGATTCTTTCAAATGACAAGGGACTCATATGACAAAACCAAGGAATTTAAATTGAATCGCTTCAAGAAGACTTAAATATTTAGCCATTCTTGGACATATTCAATTACAGACACATACAGCATTTCTACAACTGTATCTGTAGCAATAGAGTAACAGCGTTTAACACTATCGGCTCTAGACTTACAAAATTTGCTGCGAAATGGAGGTTTGGGTTAGCTCTAACACTTACGGTTGCAACAGACGAACTCATTTTCTGAGTAAACGACCTGGACTAACTTTTAGAGTCAAAGCTTTTGACAATAACCTAAACAAAAACTTGAAGTTGGCTTTATAAGATATCTAAAACAGACTCTCTTTTGGCCATTTCGTTGGGCGCCATATTTATTGTAACGCTGGTGGCTGTAGGCGGCTAGAATAGCGCACTAATATATGCATGATACCTAGGGCTATTTAACTTATTGATGCTCTATTCTTATGAGTGTTCGTTTCCTGCTTGACACGTCTGGTTGCGTTGCTTAGCTCGCCGGATGGGGTGTGAGATCTTGAAACTAACAAAACTCATAGCCTAAAAATGCTACTGCTACCGAAACAATAAATAACAAATACACGTGTCAAGACTAGTGCTTATAAAGCGGTACTAACTGAAAAGCGGACAGACGTTATCGTTCACGATAGTTTTTGGCTCAGTTGGATGGCATAACTGAGGCGACACACTTAATTTTCCCTCCCTATAAATTGCTCTGATCAAAGCAACGCCATGACAATCCTCGTGTGTAAAAATATATGAGATTGTCCCTTTTAGTGCTATTTAGTTACATTTTAAACTTCTACCACGCCTTTATACTTCCACATCTGCATGCCTCAAATGAGATTTACAACAAAGTGAATATCATTATATTACTGATACATTTAATGAAATATTAATGATCTTGTTCTTGATCATTATATCAACGCGTATACCCTCTATTATATTTACCAATATATGTTTTCTTTTACAAACGAACTGATTTTTAAAGTTTTGAAACTTTATATGCTAGAAGAGCATGCTATCTTGATCATGTCTTTAATTAACTTGTTTTTGCTCATTGAGGATACGATACAACTTACGTGCGAATATAGCGTTTTACACATGATGAAGTATGAATTTTAAATGATGTCGGTGAACGATGATTTATGAAAGTGATGTTTGAGCTCAAATCAGCACCTGTAAATGAATAAGACTTTAGTTTTCGTATATATGAATAAGCTTACATTCCACAAGCAAGTATACCGATCCTTGCAAAAATCATTGTAAGAAAAACATGATCTGCTAATATTTGTTTAACTTGGCTTACAAAAAAATTATATATACTAGGCATAATTCAAGGTCAGCGCTCCAATTAAAATTTCATCCCGTCATTCGTTCCTCTGGATCTACTGTCTGGTCGGTCCACGCTGCACCATTAATAATTTGGATTGGCGAAGATCTTAATTTGAAGTCGCTGTTAGTTTTCTTTGGCAGATTTCATAACGAAGGCTGTGCGGCCGTTTATCTACGTGGATGGCTTAGCAGGGTCCATTTTAACCTTGGCGTTCCGAAGATATAGGTTATGTAGAAGCACTCGTGGGCACACGTGGACTATGCGTGCTTGTTGCTCCTTTCACAGGGAAATTTAAGCTATTTCTCTGGCCGTCGAAGCTACTTATGCCAACAGCATTCCGTCGAAATTTTCGCCTTTCCGTGGATAGAGAAAGTTCTTCTAGAATTCCACACTCGTGGTGGCAGACCCTCGAGGTGGACTTCACACCCGTGGCTATGGCCACACGGCCTAAACTTCGCCGGCTGTTATATTGGCCTACTGATCAGTATTCGGTTGGTGGTAAATTTCTTCCACGTGTCTTTAGACAACCGGTCTTTTCAGCTTGAAAAAAATTTCTTGGTGTAGCTCTTAAATGCACGTCTGCTTCGTAGTGCCGCCGAAATTAAAAAGAAATCACGCCACGCGCTTTGGTTTGGTCTCAGCATTGGTATATAAAAAAAAGCTCTCCAATCAACGGGATCCTTCCAATGCTTTTGACATCTAGCGTTGCCACATCACCCGATTTACAATTTTCTCTTACAAGATAAGGTTGCCACTTAAATGTAAATTATTAAGAATCAGCTGACACTTTCTGACTACATTAAAATAAACAAACATACTTTTCTTATTTTACAAGGCAGCCGTAACATGCTTGGATATATATTTGTTTTTTGTTATGGCATATTGTTGGCCATTGTTGTCTCATGGCCGAGTGCATTGTGCTTTTGGGCGGGGGGAGGGGGGTGAGGGGGTTAGCAGCAGGTGCAGCTGCAGTTGAAAATCCAAGGGAAATACTTGTTTCGTCTGTCGCAACTGTTGACACAAAAACCAGTTGCTGTTATCAAATTGTTAACTGAAATAGGAAATCTTAGTTATGCATTTGCTCCACATAGTTGTCCAGCTCTCCAGTTGCTGGCATTGTTATTTTGCGCGTGTGTGTGTGTGTGTGTTATTTGGCATCATTACACGTGTTTGTTAACTGTGATATGCCTTTTGTTTTGGCCTCTGTTTCCAGCTCGGTCTGGTCTCTTTTGTCTTCTGGCCCTTTTTTGAAATGGTCAATAAAATTGCCGTTGCTCTGCAGTCAAGCGCAAAATGCTTTCACTTGGACAGCAGCAGCAGCAGCAGCCCATATGACAGGCAATCACAGTTAACATAACAGTAAAAAATTCACCAACACACACACACACACACACCCGCACACACACATAGCTGCATTTATGCAGCGCAGCTCAAATTAAAAAGTCTTTCCCCAAGCGTTCGCTCATACATTCGATTTTAAGTGTGAACCAAGGGAAAGGAAAGGGGTGGGTTTGGGAAGGGAAGAGGAAGAGTATACCCAGCCAACCAATTAAGAAACAACTCATTCAACACACACACACACAAACACACACACACATTCGCATGGCATGTGCCATTGCATGTTATAAGATCTTTCATTTTATATGAGAGGCAACAAGCTGCATTTTTTTTTAAAATTTCGTTTTCGTCCTTGTTTTGATTGGTAGGCGTTTATATGGGGCGTGGCAGCATGATTTTTTGATAAAGCAAGCAATAGCATACGACTGACAAAGCGTAATTCTTACAAATTTACCTGTGAATGCTCTAAAATAGTTCATAAAAATTATTCGTTGCCTACTTTTAGGCGCGCGAATACAATGCTGAACATTCAAATATGTCGAGTGGATATTAAACAATACGCAACAAAACAGGTGTAAAAGGCTTAAATAATATTGAAATATTGCATTTATTTTTATTTTATTGAAGTTAAAGCCAGGCTTTGTTTTACATTTTTTATGCGAAAAAGTGAATAAAACAAGCGAAGGGATATAAATATTCTTGCTTGAGTCGAGTTCTATTTTATAGCTTCTTCTCGATGCGTTTCAGTAGGTGTATCGAAGCACTTTACTAAAACGAGACCGTTTATTTTATTTTATCGCGAATGGTCATAGAGAAACTGTCAGCGAATGGTTCGATAATTGAGACATAGACGCGAAGCGAAAGCCAAAGAAAAACAGCAAGCGATACACTTGACTTGCAAAATGTGTCACAATGCGCTCACAAATACACAAATACACACACATACACTCGCAAATAAAGGACTAAACATTTTGATTTGACCCATATTTTCCTTTTATGGCCCTAAATATTGAAACAGCATGCAAAATATGCTTTATAACAAGTTTTATTATGAGAATTTGTTTGCTAAAAGGATGCTTAAAATGTCCTCAATTGATTGAGAAAATGTTGAGAAATTTAGAGCTAAGCAAATGCTTTTCAATTCAGCCTCAAAAACTTTGGTCTTGGACGAATTGTGCTTGATTTTTTCTCCAAGTGTGCCCACACACACACATATAGAGATTCTAGTGGTCGCCGCTTGTTGGCCAGCAGCCATTTTGGGCCGTCTTCTTGGCCGAAAGCAAAGGACACTCGAGAGCGATAGCCATAAAAGTGCGGACTGTAAGAGAGAGAGAGGGAGAGAGAGAGAGAGAGAGAGAGAGAGGGAGAAAGGGAGATCTAGGGGTGTTTAAATGCAACTTTGCTCAGTTTGTTATACCCTGAACCTATCAAAAATGGGTAAAAGGGGTATAATGTGTCTGTGCAAATGTATGTAACAGGCAGAAGAAAGCTTCTCCGGTCCGTTTAAGTTTAGTATATAGCGCTAGAGACTGAAATTTTGAATGTAGGTCCTCTACTGCACGCGTGAGTTTGTTTCCAATAATCGATAATTTGCCCGTTTAAAAGTATTCGATATAAATCGAAATCCTGAGCAAATCTCTTATATAAGAGTTATAAGAGCTAGAGTCACCAAACCTGACATGTAGCTTCTAGAATAGAATATATATATATAGTCTTTCATTTTATAGCTATCGCCACCTCCCCACCAAATAGTCATAAATCTAGTAAATAAACCAATTTGAATTGCACATCAATATACGCCACAATTTAAACGCAATTAACTCTTTGAGAATATACATATATTATATACCACAATTACATCTACTGTAGAACATTTCATCAAAATCGATTAAGAAACACAAAAGTTATTAAAGAAAATGTATTTTGGCTGGCCTCGTATTTGCAGCAGCTAGCACAAATTGAAAGAATTTCTGTGTACATGAACACATTTACGCGCGTCTTTATTGATGGAAACATTTTTTTTTTTTAATTTATGTTTATTACTGCTAAAGCGAACGATCTCCAATTGGTGCTGGTAGAAGAAGGCTCAGGGTATCCCGTAGTCGGGAGCTCCAGACTAGAGCCTCTTACTTGTTTTGTGCTCTTCGGTTGTGCCGTGTCCTTGCCTCGGCTTGCTGCGCTGCATCCCTCGGGCGCAGCGTCTTTTGACACGTTTAATGGACTGCGCCTGGCTGGGTTTGGTCGCTTGCTTTTGTTGCGGCCGCATTGCGGCCAGTCGTCCCGCAGCCATTGTCCTGCCGTCCTTCGTCGGACTTGACCAGGTAACCGACCTCATCACACTTTGATTTTGCATTCCCTTTTGCGTTGTCTTTAGTTTTTTTCTTATTTTTTGTATTTTTAATGGGCTTCTCGGTGCACTCGCTGTATATCAAAGTTTCCGAAAAATGTTCCCAAGTATTTCGGTGGCTCCCTTTTTGCGTAAGTCCGTGATTACTTAGCGGCTGCCGGGTTGACCACAGAGAATGACAAAACTGTGCGCCAACAATAGCAGCAAGAAAAGCCGCCGAACTTCTTTGGCAACATAAATGGAAATGCGAGTAGAGCAGATTAAGGTTGTAGTTTTATTTTTAATATTTAAATAAATATCTAAAATTTCAAAGAGAAGACAACTTGCAGGCAACAGTTAAGTATAAACGGGAGAGAGTAGAGTCTTATTGAAAAGTTAGCTATACATTTAGCTTAGAGTTCTAATAGGTTAACTGGAGTATTTTTATGAGCACAAAAATATCTTTATCTGCAAGGCTTTATAAGTTTATAGAGCTGTGATTCTTATAGATTTTTATTTTGAATATTTAAATAAATATCTAAAATTTCAAAGAGAAGACAACTTGAAGGCAACAGTTAAGTATTATCAGGAGAGAGTAGAGTCTTATTGAAAAGTTAGCTATACATTTAGCTTAGAGTTCTAATAGGTTAACTGGAATATTTCATGAGTACAAAAATATCTTTAGCTGCAAGGCTTTATAAGTTTATGGAGCTATGATTCTTATAGATTTTAGGCCCAGTTCAGGCAACCTTTGTGGGATATGTGAATAGGTATTTGTTTATTTACTTCGCCTTCAGCTGCTGGCAGTCAAATTGTCTAGAAAACTGTTGTTAATTTTGCTGCTTTGCAACTCACCTCCCCCCCCACAAACACACTCTCCCCTCTGGTCGCCTTTCTATGCACATTGCAGCTTTGTTTTGGCCGGGCTTCCTTTTGGCTTTATTGCAGCTCGCTGATGAGCCGCATGACAATGAGCAACTGCCACGCCCCGCAGCAGTTTTGGCAGCACACACATGTCACACAACAACAACAACAATAACAACAACAACAACAACAACAACAAAAACAGCAGCAACAACATTTTATTTGTTGTCGCTGATGAGAGCAGGACAGGAAATTGTCAACAATAGCAAAGCGCGTTGTCTGCGAATAATTTTGACATTGGGTTGTTGAACAAGTTGCCGCCATTTTGCATGCCACATGCAACCAACTGTGTGTGTGTGCGTGTGTGTGCGTGTGTGTCTTTAAGTTGAGACAAGACTCGAAGTCAATTTGAAACGCGTTGCAGCGCTGGCAAAGTGATTTATGAGCTTTGTGTCGCAATAAAATGGCAGATCTTTCATTTCATTTGCCATAATCGAATCAATATTTGCTATCTGCAGACCCCAAGCACTTCCTGGCCGCACACACACACAAGCACACTCACACACACACTGAGAGACGCCTCCTAATGCACTTCACTGATTTAGTGTTTGCGACATTTCCTGCTTCCCTTTTTGTTGGCTTCCGTTGTTGCAGCTCCACTTGCAGCAATTGTTGCTGTTGCTGCTGGCAACCGCCGCCAGCAGCAGTGTCATCATGTCGGGCACTTCAAAGCGCCATAATATCATCGTCTGACCGCGCTTTCATTGTCGCACACTTCTCTCACACTTTCACTGCGGCCAACTGCAGCAGCAGCAGCAGCAGCAGCAGCAGTAAAAAAACTGTCAACTGCCGCCGCATTCTGACCATGCCGCACTTTGCTGCGGCCTTTTCGGTTATCCTTTGGCTATTAAAGCGTAATTGACACTTGCTCCACTTCTTTTTGTTATTGTTCCTTCGACATGCGAGTGCCCCCCGCCCCGCCCCGCCTCGCTCCTCTAGAAGCCTTCGCTGACAGCGGCATGCTGCGAAATTGATGGCATTTTATTAGGACTTGAAATGGCAAATGCTCATTTTCAATTGAAAAATTTCTATTTAAGGGATATTTTTTTTGTAAATATTACAGTTTGACTAAAGTCGGACTTAAATTGATTTCAAGCTAGGATATTGCACGTGGGTTAAATGTAGAAAGATTCAAAATTAGTGCTCGGAATGGCGAATGATCATATTTTGAAATGAAAAATTCTATTTAAGGCGAACTTGAATTGACTTTCCTCTGGAATTAAATATAGAAATGTTCAAAATTAGGGCTCGCAATGGCAAATGATAATTTTGAATTGAAAAATTCTATTTTAGGCGTCTTTTTTTTGTAAATATTTCAGTCAATTTTAAGCCGGACTTGAATTGATTTCAAGCTAGGACGTGGATTAACTGTAGGAAAATTCAAAAGAAATATAACAATAATAATAGACGAATAATAAGAATAAACAAAAATATTTCCAAGCTTTTGGTTGCAATATTTTATCAATATTTATGAGCTGGGTTAAATATATAAATATTCATAATTAGGGCTCGCAATGGCAAATGATTAAATTTTGAAATGAAAAATTCTATTTAAGGCGAACTGGAATTGACTTTCCTCTGGAATTAAATATAGAAATATTCATAATTAGGGCTCGCAATGGCAAATGATCATATTTTGAATTGAAAAGTTCTATTTTAGGCGTTTTTTTTTTGTAAATATTTCAGTCAATTTTAAGCCGGACTTGAATTGATTTCAAGCTAGGACGTGGATTAACTGTAGGAAAATTCAATAGAAATATAACAATAATATACGAATAATAAGAATAAGCGAAAATATTTCCAAGCTTTTAGATTAAAGTTTCCAAATTAAAGCGATTTGCAGTTAACCTCTTCCCAATATGGTTGCCTATAAGCTCAGACTTTTATTCGGATTTATTATCACTTTTAACATATTTAAGTCCCTGCCATCAAATCAGTCAAAGTCCTTAAGCTTTAAGATGATACGAGCTCTATTTACAATTTGCACATAGCTCAGTGAAAGCAAACCAAAAGGATCTTCCGCCACTTAAACATTTATGTTTATGTATTTGAGGAGCTTGGCCAAGGCTCCTTTGTGCTGCTCGGCTGCTGGCGAAACAGCTGCTGGTTGTGTCCCAAAGAAGTGCAAGAAGAAGAAGAAGCAGCAGCCGTGCAACGAACCTGAAAACCGTATCAATTACTTATCGAATCGAGCAAAGCCCGAAAGGACTTTGACTGTGCGTGTGTGTGTGCGTGTGTGTGTGTGTCAGACTATTTGCAGCTGCATAAGCAAACATAAATGAAATGTCAATGTAAACAACACGCAGAAAAATGAATTTTTAATAAAAAGCAACAGAAAGCGCAAGAGCTGAGGGCGTGGCGGGACGGGGCGTGGCCGACTCTGCTGCATACATCCAGGCGCTCCGCTCGAGTGGCGCAGAGAGCAGAAGAAGAAGAAGCTACTGCTGCTCTGCTTCTTCTGCTGCATTGCAAATGCATAAACACAGTTTGATATTATTCCATTGCCAGCTGTGCACATTGAATACCGAAGCGGCAGCTACCTATCGCTGCCCCTTACCCTAAATCCCTGCTGACGCAACATGGAAAAAAGAGCAGCATGTGTGTGTGTGTGTGTATGTGTGTGTGTGTGTGTGTGTGTGTGTGTGTGTGTGTTGAGGCATGGGACAGTCAGAGCCACAGCCATTGACAGGCAACCTGACGACAGGCACAACGTGTTCTACTCAACAGCAAATAGAGTATCTGCTCGTCGGCATTCCCCCTGCTCCATTAAATATTCAAAATATTGTAAACGTTGAATGCAGCGTGAACTGTAAACCGAACTGCTGCTGCTGCTGCTTCTTCTTCAGCTGCTGCTGGAAAATTGCTGCATTCGATGTGCATAATTTCCACTTCGATTTGTGCAATGCAAAATGTCACATGCTCCCCTCCTTTTTGCCCCCCTCCACCCCCTCTGCCCGCACTGTGAATTATTTATACGCTGTGTTCTGTTTGCTCAGCAAATTTAACAGCTTATTAATAATGCATTTTTTTGCTTCCTGCTGACTTGCTACCCATTACAATTTGCCCAGTTGCCAGCAGATGGCATACATACAAATAACCAGGCCGAGACTGAATAAAGACAGCACTTCAAATAATACAAATAAATGTTGATATATATATATTTATTGGCCTGCATGTAGCGTATTTTATTTTTGGCATTGATTGCAATAGTTGAGCTTCCTGCTCAAATCTCGACTGTCAATAATTTTGTGATTATCCGAATTACTTTCTGTCTATTTGCCTGTCTGTCTCTCTGTCTCTGTCTGTCTGTCTGGCATGTCTAGCCTAGCTCAGCGCAAATTTACAAATTTCAACAATAAGTCAGCACAAAATTATTATGTTCTGTCTGTGGATTTCTATAAAAAGTTTTGGCAGCACGTACAACACCATACAACAAACGTATCCGCATTGGCAGCAAAAAGCATTTATGTGTTCAAATTATTTTTTCATAGCCATCTATTTTTTGTCACTTCACACTTTTAGTCCATATAATTAAATAAAGCAAAGTTAATGGTATTGTAAAATATTATAAATCCCATCAGTTCATACGCCTTCAGGCTCAATGCTTGAATATTTTATCTGATTTGATATTGAATCTGGTTTTAATCAATTACATACACTTAAATATCCCATATGAATCAGTTTAAATTACTTTTACGTATTTATTGAACCACATTGATCGTATTTTGAACCATTTTTATTATATTCCTTACTATATCCATTATATCTTGAACCTATTGCTTTTCTTCTTTGAACCACCTTTATAAACCCACGTTTATACCTGTTTTAAATCTCTTTTTTACTCGTTTTGAACCAGTTTTTTTTAAATCCACTTTTATAATACTCTCAAATTACCTTAAATATTTTGAACCAATTGCTTTCCTTTTTTGAACCAACTTTTTACTTCTATTAACTCAATTTTATACTTGTCTCGAACCACTTTCAGACCTGTTTTGAACCGGTTTTCTTTCTTTTGAACCACTTTTATAATACTCTTTAATTACCTTAAATATTCTGAACCTATTGCTTTCCTTTTTCTTTCTCGAACCAGCTTTTTCTTCTTTTGAACCACTTTTATAATACTTTTAAATCACCTTTATATCTTGAACCTATTTATTTTCATTATTGAACCCGCTTTTTACCTTCATAAACTCAAATTTATACCGGATTTTTCTATACCTCCTTTAAACCACTTTTAGCCTGTTTTAAACCACTTTCAAACACGAACCATTTTTTTTCTCTTTTGAACCACTTTTTTACTACTTCTTCAGCACGTTTCCAATCCTTTTTCGAACTGAGCCAAATTACATCCTTTGAGTATTTACCGATTGCAGCCACTGTAAATCAGTTACCGCCCCCAGTTTTTTGTCTAAACGTTGCGCCACAGATAACCATAACTCACACTGTCTGCCAACCGATTCCACCCACGGCCACACCCCTCTGCCCCGCTGTCGCTCTCCCCTCCAAACCGTTTTGCGTCTGGTGTCTGCTGCGCGCGCGCTTTTGATTGACAGGCAACAGCGAAAAGTGGCGGCCAAAAAAACTGCCGAGTGTTGTATTTTTGAAGTGCAGTAAAAAACATGGGCTTTCTTATTTTCCCTGCTGTTACCCTGCACATATTGCGAATGGGTAGAATGGGTTTGTCTGAGATGAGTTGATGTATTTGTAATCGTATAAGGTAAATACCATATATTTCTGAGCGGGACCATGAGCTGAAGAGCTCTAAACAAAAGACATAGAACTTAAAACACATTTTTATTGATTTGTCGAAAATCGATAAATATCGAATCATCGCCGATAGGTTTTTTTTGGCTCAAAAAGCTGAGCTGAAGAGCTCTAAACAAAAGACATAGAACTTAAAGCACATTTTTTGAATTGTCGAAAATCGATAAATATCGAATCGTCGCCGATAGGTTTTTTTTGGCTCAAACCAAGATGATAATAGAAACTGGAGACACCAAATTTTCTAATAAAGTTCTCATGAATTATATTCTCTCTTTAAAAATGAATTTGAATGTCACTTACAGCCCAGTCTCCTTCTCGTGGCTTCAAACCTAATTTTCGTTCCCTGAATTTGAATGTCATTTCAAATTTCTGTCTCCTGTCTTCTCAGAGCTTCGAATCTTAACTTCTTTCCGAGTGTGACGACTTTGAAACACAGGAAATTTTAAATAATTTGCTAAGGCTAAGAAAAGAAGACTCCCAGCTGATTACAGGGTATTCCCTATTCGTGGCACTCATTCACAAAGTCGCATTCTTACTTGGTGTCTTTTTGTTTCTTTGTTTTTGGGTAATTGAACTGTAAGTACTTTTGTGTAGTGTTGAGATTCGAGATTTTTCGTGTAGCCAAGTGGGCCACGCCCACCGTGCTCAGAGCTCAGCCCCCGAAGCAATTGTCTGGCGTTAGGCAAATGCCGAGCGGAGCGCACCGTGCGCAAACAGTAAATAAAGTTTAAAATTCAATTACAAGGCAATGGCTCACAAGTTGATTGCCAGACTGACTACCAGATTGACTACCAGATTGACTGACTGACTGACTGTTTGATTGACTGACTGATTGACTAGTTGACTTGGCAAAGCAAATGATAGAGCCAGCAATCGACTGGGATTGCCTTTTGTCATGCCTGAAAATCAAATCCTTTATTGCTGCTTGCTGTTGGATCAATTAACGTTGAATGTGTGTGCAAAGGCAAGACCGCAAAAGCCACACACACAAGCACACACACACAACACACACACACACACATGCACAACCACTCAACTGCTGCAGTTTTTCGGTTAACAATTTGCGAGTGTGTGTGCGAGTGTGTGTGTGCGAGTGTGTCTGCGCGAGTGTTGACAGTGCAATTGGAATGTGCAGCACTGGCCGCTGGCCAGGCGCACAGTTTTGCGGTTAAACGTTAATTTTCTCGGCGAGCACTTGTCAACACTGGCAGCAGAGAGCAGCGCGGTTTATTGTGCCAATTGCAAAATCGAAAATTTGCATTCGATATGCAACAAAGGCGATTACAAAAAAAAAAGAGAGAAATATATATAGAAAAAAAAGCATTAAAGTTATTTCACAAAGTTGCCGAAAAATACTTACTTTTTGGCATATTTTTGCGGGCAACGAAATTTGCTTTAGACGCAGAACTCAAAGTGTTTGCTTACATCAAGTACTTTGGTAAATATCAATTAAAACTGATTTACCTCCAGCTGTGTGTGTGCGTGTGTGTGTGTGTGTGTGTGTGTTGGCTGTGTTTGTGTGCAGCTCGGGCAGCAGCTGCTCGTTAATCCAAATTCATCGTTCAATTGGGGTAAAACCGAATTTTTGTGGCATTGCCTTTGCCTTGTACTTGAGCCAGGTACGCAGTTGCCTGTTCACAACTATTTTTTTTTTTTGTCTATGGCCCGAAACTGTTGGCCACAAACAGTTGGCAGCTCAGCTCAGCAGGTTTCCCTTTGGCAGTTAATTAATTTTGAAGCAGCTGCGTAATCGTATTTGCATTTAACTTGGCTGCTAACACATTACGTATACGCCCGCGTGCCCGTGGCTGTGTTTTGCCAATGCGGCTGATAATTAAGTATGGAAACTTGTAAATCCATGACTTAATTGTGGATAAAATGCAGATTTTTATGCAAATAAAAAAGAAAATATAAATATTGCAGAAATGGTGTGGTAAATATATATTATATACTATGTGTGCATATCTTACAGCAAAGGCATCTTGTTGTTTAAGAAATTGAACAGGTTTCTTCTGGCTGAAATAAATAAATAAATATTAAACATTAAATATCCCGAAGAAGTCCATTTCCAGTCAATTGTTCTTGCTGGAACAATAATTAAATGCTGTTCAGATTTTGCTCACATTTTATGAGCGTATTGTTCTTATAAATATATAAATATATATATATTTATAGCTTTATATATAAGATCTCCATGCTACTGCCAGTAAATCTATATAAAAGCTTCTCTAAAGTAGCTTTAAAGCATTGACACTAATTTCTGTCGGACTTTTCCACATAAATTCAACTTGCATTCCGTTGCTCATTTAATAATAAAATTTCACTGCTCCCAACAATGACAAGAAAAAAAGAAAATTATTTTAAAATAATTTATAGAAATTATTTGAAAATAAATACGTTTTTTCTTGCCGGACTTAACGTAACTATTTAATATATATGCGAGTTTTTTGTAAAACGTTTAAATTCATTTGAAGTGAGAGCCTTTTCATGAACAGCAACAATAACGCAAACAACAACAGCGACGGCAAAAACAATGCAAGGCAATGGAAAACATTTGCTTTTTGTATATAAGAAAAAAACTTGTTGTGCGCCCATTGTTGTAGTTGTTGATTTTTTATTTTTTATTTTGTATTTTTTGTTGCTGTGGCACACCTGAAAATTCACGATTGCAGCGGTTTATGTGATTGCGCAATATGCGGGCCAAGCGAGCAACATGCGGCGCAGTCAAGAAGCAACAACAAAGTAAGCTATAAATACATAGATAGATGTGCGCATACATATATATATGTATATATATGTGTGTATATGTAATAAGTACAACAACGAGCATTTTGGCCAAAGTAATATGTCTGTGTGTGTGTGTGTGTCTGCCAGCTGAAAGAGGAATGCAATGGCAACGTATTTATTTGGTATTTGTCGGCGGCCAGCAGAAAAGTATGCTACGATTTTATATTCGGCTGCCTGCTTGGCCAGCCACACACACACACACACAGCTGTAGGCATTCCGGCTGGCATGTCTGGTTGGGCAGCTGGGCAGGTGCCGATGGCTGTGCATTGATAAGACAATGGCAGTCCATTATGCAGCTCACTTGGCATGGCCCACAAAAATTGTATTGAAGCTGATAAAAGCGAAGAGTGTGTCGAATTGTTGTTTTCCTTTTTTTTTTTTTGGGCCACATTAAAGTTGTGTTTAATTTGCTGCAGAAAATGTGAGATCAAATTGCAAGGGAACGACTTTGATTCACTTTTAACTATTTTTTTCAAATAATTGAGAAGCGGGTTCCAATGCAAGTTGATTTAAATGATGGAAAGCCTTCTTGACTTTCTAGTATGCATGTATATATTTATGTTTGTGGGTGAATGTAAATATGTGTGTGTGTATGTACTAAATTTATCAACTCATTCATAGCTTCTAATAAACCGAATAAATAAAAATCGCCCCTCTACGCGATTCTCATAAGTTCAAGTAAGACCTCTGGATTTTTTTGCTTTGATTAACTGTGTTAACAGGCTTGGCTCTCATTCAATTTTGTACGACTCCCTAGGAATTTTAAATTTGCATTCAAATTCTCATTCTAAAGTTAATTTTAATTTTAAAAAGAGAGCTCGTAGTATTTAATTATGTGGAAATTGCCAAAAGCTCGCATTTAATACGCAATATGTAAATTTAAAGCATTTGCTGTAAACTTAACAACTCGGTTCGTTAAATTGCGCTGATTTGGCCGAAATGGCAATTGACGTTTGCATTTTTGGGCTTACACACAATAAAATTGGCTGCGCTTTCTAAAAACATTTTCAGACAATTTGCACAATTCGCATTATGTGCATTATGAAAAAGAAAATTATAATTTTGTGTGGCTTTGCGGAGCCGAAAAAGAGGAAACGTTTAGCTTTGAAGTGCCGGAAATGCAATGCCCTCCCTTATTGTCTCTATCAGAATATTTATTGAAATTTTATTAATTCAAACTTTTCCTTTATATTTAACTAAGTTCAGCGACTAGGCCATCATTCTGATAGAAGAAAAAACATTAATGAAAATTCACATGAACCCTGATAAGAAAATATTTAAGATTCCATGTTAGTTCAACATTTATATTTCCTCTTTTCCCGGGGGTTCGAGCCTTCAATTTCTCACAACTCAATCGAACATTTGACAACTTTTTGAAGCATAGTAGTTAAATATTAAAGCTAGCAACAATATATAGAAAGTTACAGCAGCAAAAAGAAGTGTACACATTGAAAGATGCCTATCGAATCGTCTGACAAAAGTGTTATGCCCGCAGTTAGGTTACATTGTATGCAATTGAATGCATTTAGTGTAGGGAACATTGTGCAAAATCAATAATAATAATAATATGTGTGTAATATTTAGCAAAACGCAATTGCCACAAAGTGCGGAGTTATTTCTATTTGCTATTTGCTATCCGCGCACTAATGTTGCGAGGCATGTTGCACGCATTTTTAATGCACAACAACCAAATGCCAAGGGACATAATTGATGCATTAGCTGTAATATTGGGGTCCTTAACGCCCCTCACCAGCCAATCCCCCACTAAAAAAAAAAAAAAATAATGCGAATGTCAACTGTCGCGCTGCATTCATAAATCAAATGAGCTGAAATGCGTTTTCAATGTTTTCGCTGCATGTTGATAATCATTATTTGTTATTTGTGGGCGTGGCTGGGGGCGGTTGGCGTTGCAACGAAAATGCAGCCAACGAGCGCTTAGCTAACAAAATATTCATAATGCGGCTTACATGTCGTATGCGTGATGTGTTATTCTTTTTGTGGCGCTGCCGCGGTGCGTGCTCAGCGGTTTTCCGCCCGCCCCACCTCTCCACATTTTTTGGCTTTGATGTCTGCGCATTAGCTGATTTCCGTTAACACAGCTCTGAACGTGTGAACTGGGGGAGGGGGGGGGGGAGGGGGTGCTGACTGCATATTCAAATTGACATAAATTGAAATGAATATTTGCTGTTTGCCAATTTAGCAAATAATCCACTCGCTGTTTATCAGGTGGATGTGTTTCCGTTGCTGTTGCCAGTGGGGATAACACTCGGCAAAAGTGTTGTGAGCGAGAATAAATTTGACGTGAGTGTTGGTAAGTGTTTCATAATTGCAGGCAGAGTGCAAAAAGAGGTCATTGCTTGCAAACGATAGTACGATATTAAATAATAATAAGCCATTAAGGGAGGTAAAATGTAATTTGTATTGAAAGTATGTCATCTAAATAATAAATTACAATCGAGTAAGAAATCGTAGTGTTGGTAAGTTCTTTTCAAGGTAAAATAAAATTGCCAGTAATAACAAACCCAACAGTTTAAAAGTCACCCTTAAAGGATATAAATTTTAAATGTAGCCATTGAAAAATCTGGTACGTATTGTAAACAAACGTTATTATATTTAAAGTAGTAGTAAAAACGATTACTAACAAATACATATATGTTTGTTTGTATGCATTTGCATACATACATGTATATATATGTATTTTATTATGTGTGCATATAAATATTGCTCTACCCTGCTGTTCTAACTAATTTAAGTAAGGTTAAGGTGTAAGGAGCTCTCTTGAGTTGATTTTCAGTTCATAAGTTCATAAACATAATCTCTGATTTTCTCCCCTTTCAGTGATGTATTTATATAAATGTTCGCCTCTCGCCGGCTGATAGATGACGAAAATTATCTTGCGTGTGAATTTACGGGTGTATAAAGTATATTTCATTTAATAGCTTTCGTGCGAGTAGTTAAGGGTATCCCCTAGTCAGAAACTCCCTAACAGAGTCTCTTCCTTGATATTATTTACAGCTGTGTATTTCAAAAGCCCCGGATTTAGGTATAAATTCTATATAACTTAAATTCTTTAACTTAAAAAAAAAAACACAAATCCGGCTTAACTATGAATGAATTAATTGAATGAATTATTTTACGGATTATTATATCAATTAAAAAACATCAAGAAAAAAACATTGCTAAATAATAATTATTTACTGTTTTATTTAGTTGCCATTTAATATGCGTATTATTTTAATAAAAAGCAAATCATACAATGAAAGCCATTAAGCTGATTAACTTGGCCATTTGGCGCTTGTTTGTGCCGAGTTGATTTGTGATTTGTTGTATACATTTTGTACTCGGGCGTTGCTCCTAATTTAAGTGTTCCTCTAAGAAGGCTGGCACAGCGAAATGTCGGAGACGACTTTTATTCGAAATAATGTTAAATAATTTAATCAAGTCTAATATGCGGAGACGCAGTCAACGCGCTGTTCGAATTCTGTCGAGCCTTTTGGATTTTCTTGAGGGTTGTGGCAAATCAATTTTAATCAATTTTGCTGCCTGTGCCCTGGCCCAAGTACTCGCAAATAATTGATTTGCCAGGCATTAGAGGCGCAAATCGCAGACAATAAATTGTGCCGAGAAACGACGTTGAGCAGGGGTTAAAGTGTGGGGGAGGGGATGGAGCTGCTCGCAGGCACAAACAAATTAAGGACAATTATTTCAATTAACCAAATGCAAATAAATCGAATCGGCGTTAGACAAACAGAAACACAAAAAACCAAACCAAACCAAACCAGGCAAACGTTTTGACTGGGGATCTGTGCAAGTTTTTCCACACTTTCCACACTTTCCACACTCATTTTCCCACTCTGCAGTTTGGGAATTGCGTTTCGTTTCGGCTGTTTGCCTGTTGAATTGCAAATAATTTAGCAGCCGAGTTTGTTTAGGCTTTAATTAATAATGAATTGAGAAACTCATTACGCGGCAGCAAACAAACGCAGCATCAGGTAGCATATTGTGGCATGCGGGCATGGGGTCTGCCCACCTGCCCATTACATGCTAATCACAATGGCGCTCCAGAATGCAGGATGCTGCACGATGAGCGTGTATTTTGTGGACGGGTTGCCAGGACAACAAGGATGCTGCGATGCTGCCAGCTACTTAACTAATGAACCTGTTGAGGTTGCGCTTCCGCTAGATCAACAGGCGAATAAACTGGGCACAAGATGCTAACCAAAATACTCGCTACAATTCACATATTTATGTGAGCGAGTGCGTGTGCATGTGTGTGTGTGTGTGGGTGTGTGTGAGAATGAGAGTGCGTGTGTGGGTGTGTGTGTGTGTGTGGTTTATTACGCTGCTCTTGGCAATTATATTTGTTACCCAATTAGCGTAAAATTGTGTTTATTGGCAGAGGAGGACATAAAGGCCGCATTGAATTACCTAATGAAGTTGTAGCTGGTTGTTGTTGTTGTTGTTATACCCTGTAACCGAATGCTTAAAGTGGGCATGTTGCAGTTGAAGCACAGTTGGGGGAATTCTAAAATATCGAATATACCATTTTCTCTTCTTTGATGGAAAGGAAATATTTCGTTTAGGCATATCACAAGCTAAAATTTGATTTTTAAAACCAGCATTATAATGATAATATCATAGGAATTAATTAAAAGGAAGAAGAAAGCTCGAAAATTGTATGTACCCATTCCTCTTCCTCGTTCAAAACGAGTTGTTTCGGCTTGACGTATCTCCAGCTTAAATTTGATTTTTAAATTCTAAGAGCATTATAATGATAATATCAGAGGGATTAATTAGGAGGAAGAAAGAAGCTCGAATATTGTATATATATATTTATATATATACCCTTCCCTCTTCCTCGTTAAAAACGAGTCGATTCGGTTTGACATATCGCAAGCTAAAATTTCATCTTTAAACCCAGCATTTTAATGATAATATCATGTGTATTAATTAGGACATTCGGTTTGACATATCTCTAGCTTAAATTTGATTTTTAAATCCCAAGAGCATTATAATGATAATATCATAGGAATTAATTAAAAGGAAGAAGAAAGCTCGAAAATTGTATGTACCCATTCCTCTTCCTCGTTCAAAACGAGTTGTTTCGGCTTGACGTATCTCCAGCTTAAATTTGATTTTTAAATTCTAAGAGCATTATAATGATAATATCAGAGGGATTAATTAGGAGGAAGAAAGAAGCTCGAATATTGTATATATATATTTATATATATACCCTTCCCTCTTCCTCGTTAAAAACGAGTTGCTTCGTTTTGACATATCGCAAGCTAAAATTTCATCTTTAAACCCAGCAATATAATGATAATATCATGTGCATTAATTAGGAGGAAGAAGAAAGCTTGGTGCAGAATATCTACAAGTCGGTCATGCTCCACTAAAGTGCTAGTTGTGCTTCCCCGACTATTCGCTGCATGTGTGTATCTATTAGTTTGCTAACTTAATTTGCTAAAAACACACACACACACACACACTCGCATGGCATATGGGCGTGGCTAAAGCCCAGCCTAAGCAGTTGTTGCTGCTGCTTCTGCTGAGCTGCCATAACTTCTTAGCTTCTCTCTCGGTGGACAATGGACTATGTTGTAGCAGTTGTTGATGTTGTCTTAGTTGTTGTTTTAGTTGTTGTTCGCATAGGTGTTACGGCTAATGCCCCGACTAAAATATCTAATTAAGTATGGCTGCTCTTCGGCCATAAATCGCTTGTGGGCTTTGTCATGAGAGTACTTTATGGCATTGCTTGGCAGTGTGTGGGCCAAGTTTAAGTGTTGGTTAACTACTTAGAAGTAACTTAATGTGAACTACAAAGCTTTTCTGGTCATATATAGGCTCAGGTCGGGCCAATCTCATAAGCCTTAAAATTCTGGCCTAAGCCCAAATCCTCTTCCGTAAAGTTATTCAACAATTTGGTTTGTTTGCATGTGAATGGACTCTGTATTTGCCTTTAGCATTTGGACAATCAAATCTGACTGCTTAATTAACCTTTTGTTTTGACTGTAACTTGAGTTATGACCAACAATTGGCGCTAATTATTTGGCCGTCGTGCTCTTAAAGCCATTTAAAGTGCTCGCTTATTATTTGCCAAAGGCGAATTTGTAAAATATGAGATAAGTCCGACGTTAAAGTGGGCACGTTCTATGCCGTCTTTGTTTACAGTTAAATGGTTTGGAATTAATTAAAAGTTGCCATGGAAATTAATACACTGAGCCAAAGACATTTGTGGACTGAGCGCATTTGATTTTCTGCGCCGTGTTAAATATATATATTTTAATGATGAGATTTGCGCTTTAATTTCATTTATTTGTGTTTATTTAAGTCAGAAAATTCTTGGCATTATATTGATAGTTTAGTTTCAATGATATGTATATACTTAAAAGACTGACTGATTGACTGGAGCTATGATTGACTGAATTATGGATTGACGATTTCAAAGGTTTCTGATATTTTTACAGGAGCTTCCTTTTGGGTCACAAGTAAATACTAAGAAAATTCAATCCACTCAAATAAAAAAACAAAACAGTTTAAATAAAATAAATAAATAAAGTTTGGCTTAAAAAAATTGTATTTTAGGTTAGGGAAAGTTAGTCTGCGTTGATGTAGGTGATTATAATATATATAGACTGAAATAGCTTAGTAGTAGATAAAAGCAGAAGGTTATCAAAATCGGGTTAATCTTGATCCGATTAATAATTCATCATTCAGGGCCTTGTGATCTTTTTTCTAATAATTTTAAAGGTAATCGTTGATTCAGTTCATAGCCTATTAGAGTTATCGAAACAATGCAAACTTTATCGATTGTTTTCCAGTGTTTAAAAGCGCAGCAATAGCTGAAATATTCTCTCTCCTGCACTTGATTCAGCTGTGAATTATGTGCTAGGCCACAGACGTTAACTTTAAATGCCTTGTGATCTTTTTTCTAATAATTTTAAAGGTAATCGTTGATTAAGTTCACAGCCTATAACAGTTATCGAAACAATGCAAACTTTATCGATTGTTTTCCAGTGTTTAAAAGCGCAGCAATAACTGAAATATTCTCTCTCCTGCGCTTGATTCAGCTGTGAATTATGTGCTAGGCCACAGACGTTAACTTTTAAGGCCCTGTGATCTATTTTCTTATAATTTTAAAGGTAATCGTTGATGCATCTATTCCAGTTATTAAAACAATGCAAAGTGTATCGATCGTTTTCCAGTGTTTAAAAGCGCACGAATAGCTAAAATGTTCTCTCTCCTTCGCTCGATTCAGCTGTGAATTATGTGCTAGGCCACAGACGTTAACTTTTAATAGGGACTGTTGCTGCGTATTTATATATGCGGCATACGCAAGACAGCTCCGAAAGGCGCACAGACCCAAAGCATGCATGATTTATATGTGCTTATTTATTGTTGCCATTGCTAAGGCGAATTTTTCAACCCATCAACTCCCCTCGGCTCCGGCTCCTGCCTCCAGCTCCTGCTCCTGCCGCCGCATAGGCATTGCTTTGTCTTTGCTAACCAGACAATTATTTATTAGCTTCTGTTGCGGCTGCGATTCCTGCAGCTTCCCGCCACGTGCCGCATACAGACTTGTCTCTCTCTCTCTCTCTCTCTCTGTGTGCGTGTGCGTGTCTATGTGTTTTGTTTTGTTTTGCTGTCTGCTTAAGACAGCTTAAGACAGCAGGTCAGACGCAGACTGAGCGCTGTTGAAAAATTCATTTTCATGTTTCTGCAGCTTAAGTAATTTTTCATAAACATGCGTCAGCAAATGGGAAAGGGGCGGGGCAATATATGCGACATGGGGCCAGAGTGCTTGTTGCGCTTACCAAAATTTAATTTCAGCTACTTATGCATGCTGCCAGCTGTAAACTGTGCGCCGTAAGCTGTAAGCCGTAAGCTGCTTAGCCGCTGCCAACATGCTGGCGAGCATATGCACATCAATCATACGCCATGTGAGCCGTTGTTGCGTATTTAAAATGTCAATTACTTGGCAAATGGCCGCAGCTCGGCCAATGGCTGCTCAATGCTCGTTTGCCCCGGCTCAATTAAGCATGCTGCAGTCGCTTGTTTTTTTATATTTTATTTCAGCTGCTTTTGTTGACCATAAAATAGCTTTAATGGCGCTCGTTTGGGCCACGTCTTCGGCGCTTGTGCGCTGGCATTTAACTCTTACACTCATTTATCATCCTTTGAAAGCCGGCAGCAGCTCCATGAAATGCGTCTCAACGTATGTGTATTGCTTTTCTCTGTGTGCGCTTTTTGGTAAAGTTGAGCATCGTTTATTTTCAACATTTTTATTGCGCATATTTCGCGTTTCACTGCAATAACAGTTGCCCCCTGCCCCCCGATTCCCCCGCTTCCCTCCACGCTGCCTCTCTCAGCTTAAGTCGTAATCATATGGCCATATGTCCACTTAAAATGATGGACCTCCAGCAAATTGTCAGCTTGTTTTTGTTTGTGCCCCACACACACACATTTATAATGGACTGTGTATTAATTGCGCATACGTCGTGTGTGCCATGAACGAGTGCTTGATTATTGTTGTTGTTGTTCTTTTTCTTCTTTTGCCTTAATGCCACCTTAAGTATTCGCATAAGTGGATTCCAGTTTGTGTATTTGCTGCTGACACGCTGCCATTGCATAACTCACTTCGCCAGCTGGCTGACTGCATTCGTGTCGGATTCTTTTCATCGGGGCAGGGTATTGAGGTCAATTGGCCGGGCATATAAACCCATTTAATGCGCTGCTCTTCAAAATTGCAGCAATATTTCGTGGCTAGACTAAGAGACAAAGTTCTGAACTTACTTACAAAAATTTATTACAATTTATTTAAATTTTTATTCTGAATTTCGTAGGGCATTAAAAAGTCTCGCTGGCCTAATCGCAGCACATTTGAATTTCAATTCCTGCATCATCATGCAAATATATTGAAATATTTGCAGTGCGTGCTAGATGAGCGCATAAGAAAAGAAAAATTGTTTAGAAATATATATGCACGGAAGTACACAGATACCAAGTATGCATGTGTGTGTGTGTGTGTGTGTTTAGTACTCAAAAGTATGTGTTGAGGGAAATGTGCACTGAGCAGCAGCAGCAGCATTGAGTTGCATATCAAAGGCAAAGGCTAAAATGCAGCTCGCTTTTGTGCCACACTTCCGTTTCCGTTGACTGACACAGAGAATGTATGCATGTGTGTGTGTGTGTGTGTGTGTGTGTGTGTGTTAGCTGAGATAGTGTCAAACACAATGCTTGCTTAACACTTCTTGTTGCTGATTGCATTGCCTTGTTTGGCCAGCATATACACACTTCGCAATGCATTTGAATATTTCATAATTTAAATATGCGAATGGACGAGATTATTTTTATGCCACTTGCAACTAGATTAAAGAATTGTTTATGGCCCGCTCCCTTAAGCTGGCAACGTGTCTTTGCGCATAAATTGTGCAGCACTTTCTCGTTTGTTTTTCAATTAGCAACAAACAGATAGTAAAACTGGAACTGCAGCTGAGATCCACTAATTGATATTTTATCTTTTAATTTCTCTAGCACACATTTTCTCGATTTTCCAGCTTAGGCACTTTGGCACGGTTTTAGTTGCCGTTTTCTGTTTGCCAAACGGATTTGCCGTTGTGTTTTCCTCCATTATTTCTTCGGTTCTGTGGATCGTTTGCTTTTCGGCCAGCCGCATAAATTATTCTATTATTCCCATCGACGCATTAATGGCAATTAAATATCCGCCATTTGCTGCTGCCCCGCCCACAAATTTATTAATGGTATGGGCACGTATTTTTTGTCCAACTGCTTTTATGCGGATCAAAACCAATTTGCTTACCGATTTTGTATGACATATAAGTCGGACGTCAAAATGCGTGCCAAATCCAATAGTCTGTTTAATACAGATATATTTGTCTGTTATGAGATATTTTAATTTTATGTCAGAAAAGGAATCCTCACGCTGATAAAAGTTGCTAAGCTACAGTATCAGCATATCAGTTGTAAATGAAAGAATATTAATAAAAACAAGTAAGAGGTTCTAGTCGGAAGCTCACGACTAGGAGATACCCTGAACCCTCTTCTTCCGACAGGCGATAGGTATAAAATGAAAGAAACTTGATATATATGCTATTCTTGAAGCAACATGTCAAGTTTGGTGACTCTAGCTCTTATTATTTAGCATAATTGTTCAAAAAACAGGATTTCGATATCGATTTTTATCGATAACTTGGAAGCGGGGCAAGTTATCAATTATCGAAAACAAACTTGATCTGCGCATGGACTAGGAGGACCTACAGCCAAAATTTCAAGTCTCTAGCTCTTATAGGTTCTGAGATCCTTGCGTTCATACATACGGACGGACGGACGGACAGGCAGACGGACATGGCTAGATCGACTCGGCTATTGATGCTGATCAAGAATATATATACTTTATGGGTTCGGAGATGCTTCCTTCCACAAATACATTATACCCTTTTTACCCATATTCAATGGGTTCAGGGTATAAAAAAGGAAAGAAAAGAAATATTAAACTTACTGGGTTTTTATTTAATTATATTTTATATAATTATATTATATATAATTAAATATTGCATTCCTTTAAACCAATTCAGTTTTCCTTTGAGCCCGAAGCAAAAAGTTCTGAAACTCAGCCTTGAACTAAATACCCGACTCTTTTTTTTTGCAATTTTTTTTCTGTACTTAAATTTGATAATTTTTTTAATTGACCTTTTAATTTTGATTAATATTCGTCATATCGTTTAGCTGCATTAAATAAATTATTCAGCGAGAATATCTAATCTGAGGCGCTCGGCAAATACCTGCTTCTGTGTGCAAAATAATTATTAAATATTTATTTATTAATATCGATTTTTTGGTTTTTTTGCGACTTTTGCAACTGGCGCTTGATAAACGATGTGACAATTTAAATCTATTGGGGCAAGCTGCATGATTAATTGGCCCCAGCCAGCAGCACATCGTTCGCCTGACATGCAGCAAAGCAAATACATCAAAAGCAACAACAACAACAACAACAACAACGAGAACAACAACAAGAACAGAAAACTGTGGCATTGAGAGGCGTGCAACACTTTTGTGCGGCACTGTCAATTTGGCATTAAAATATTGCATGTAGTTTGTTTTTTTTTTTTTAAATGAAGACAGCTCTCGCATTTTTTTTTCTCGTATTATCATATTATTCACTGCAACGAGCTTAATTTATTTACATATATTTCAAAAGTACAGAGATTATTTCAAAAGCATAGTTCTTTGTTTAAACTATTTATATTTTCCTTGTAGCATCCGCAGCTAAACACGCACATAATTAACCATAAGGCATGTCAGAGACTACTGCGCGTCGTGGTAGACCTTTTGGTGCTATGGCACAATTTATCTAATCTAAAGTATTGTACTTAATTAAAATTTGAATTCCAATTAGTTATCTGCGTTCAATTCATTTATACAAAATGATTATGACTACTGTGCGCATATCATATTCATAGCCTCCCATTTTTTATAGCCTGGCCTTCGTTGAGGTCATTTATCTGCCAAAATATATAATTATGAACATTTCCTGCCCAGAATTATAATCTTAATATTTTAGGTGCATTTATATATAAAAATACAAAGTTAATTGATAACAAACGCACGATTATAAATAAATTGATCAAATACCATTTCCGCTTCCATGCCCCCAAATAGATAGATTATCGGAGTTGTAGGAATATAGAGCGTGACTTCTCAGTTCTTGACTTAGGTCCAATAATAATTATAAATATTTCCTACTAAAAATAAGAACATATTCCTAAAGTCTTAAGTACACCAATACACAAACGGAATTGAAATTTAGTTATTTTTTTTTGTAAATTCCAGTTAAATAGATAAGAAACGTACTATTTTAAATGAAATTATCACAAACCATTTCCGTTTCCATACCCGCAAATTGACGAATTCTAGTGCAAACATGTAGCTTTACTCGAAGTGTTCGCAAGTTCTTGACTAAGGTCCAAAACGTCCGATTTTTCGTTTCCTTATCGAATCGCAGTTTTAGACAATGGCGCGATTTGGCTAACACTTTTGGCTGTTTCCTGTGGGATGATTTGATAAGACAAAATTTTTGGATGTGAATCCGTTATGGACTTTAAGCTTTGCGTTAATTAAAAAAGAAAGAAGTAGATGACGATGCCCATGGCAGATTATTGACAAAGTTTTGATTAAGCTCACGTAACCTCCGGTCGAGCTGATAGCCGAAAACTCGCATATAAAACCCGCCGAAATTTGTGATACTTCAGCATTCGCTTTTAAGTCAATTGGTTGTCGACACAGTATGCCTTTCATACCAGAGATCAGCTACGAGCCGGACCTGAAGGTCTGGACTGGCAAGTATGAGGCGCCCTACTTCTCGCCCGATCTGTCCATCGGCGAGATCACATTCGCGGAGATGAAACGTCACCCGCAGCTGATTGCCCAGGTGAGTTTCTGTATTATGCATATGCAACTAGTTTTCCAAAATATTCTCTTGTTTTAGATCTCGGTTTCGGAGAATACGACGCTGACCCGCGAGGAGTTGTTCTTGAATTCGCAGCGCATCGCCAGCTACATGCGCAACCTGGATCTGCAGCAGTCGGATATTGTGGGCATTATAGCCAGGAATACGACGCATATATCCGCCGTGGTCTACGCCTGTGTCTTCAATGGCATCGCCTTTCACTCGCTCAACGTTAACTATGTGCAGGGCACCGTTGAGAAGCTATTCGATATAACCGAGCCCAAGCTCATTTTCTGCGATGGCGATGAGTACGAGAAGGTCAAGGCTGCCACGGCCAAGTTGAACGTGAAGCTCATTACGATGCGCAATCACAAGCCGGGCTCCATTAGCATTCAGGATCTGTTGGCCACGCCCATTGAGAAGGACTTTAAACCGGTTCGCCTAGAGCGAGGCAACGATCAAACCCTGGCCATTCTGTGCTCTTCGGGCACCACGGGCGTGCCCAAGGCGGTGACCAATGTCAGCACCCACAAGTTCTTCACGACCACCAAGTAAGAAGGGGAATTTTTAGTTTCATCTGGCAACCATTCTCACCCGCTTCCTGATTTGTCACCTTGCAGCTATTTGACCTCCGCGGATGTACAATACTGTCACAGCACTTTGGACTGGGTTACGGGCCTAACTACGACCATAGCCAGCGGGGTGCACAGCACGTTGCGCATCATTAATGCCGAGATGTTTGACGGTTCGCTCATGCTGAGCCTCATCGAGAAGTACAAGATCACCTGGCTGCTGATCGCGCCCTCCCACCTGGCCGTGCTGGCCAATTCACCCGAATTTGAGACCACCAAGATCGACAGTCTGAAGCATCTGCTGTATGGCGGCATGTGCTGTTCTCTGGAGGTGCAGGAGCGCTTCCGCAAGCGTGTCAATCCCGGCGTATTGCAATTCGCCTTTGGCTTCACGGAACTCGGCTCTTCGAATGGCAGCCTGAACAAGCACTACGACGAGAAGCCCAATTCGGCGGGTCGCGTTTTGCCGGGCAACAAGCTGAAGATCGTCAACGAACAGGGCGAGGCGCTGGATCCGAATGAAGTTGGCGAGGTGTGCTTCCATTCGTGCCAGTACTGGGACGGATATTACAAAAATCCCGAGGAGACGCGAATTGTGCGCGACAAGGAGGGCTGGCTCCATACCGGCGACACCGGCTATGTGGACAGCGATGGCTTCCTGTACATATCCGGCCGCAAAAAGGATATGTTAAAGTTCCAGAACATCATGTACTATCCCAGCGAAATTGAGGATGTCATCACCAACATGCCGGGCGTCGCCGAGGTCTGTGTCTTTGGTGTCTACAGTGATACCAATATGTACAATCCGGCCGCCTCGGTTGTGCCCAAGCGCGGCGCTCAAATAACTGCCGAGGATGTGATCAAGTATGTCAAGGATAAAGTGGAAGCCTATTATCTGCAATTGCACGGCGGTTGCCTCATCGTCACGGACATCAAGCGCAGTCCCAACGGCAAAACGAATCGAGAGGCCACCAAGGAGCACTTCCTGCAGCAGCTGAATAAGAGTACATAATTTAATCAATTTTTTTTTTGAATATTTTCTTAACACCCTACTATTGTTCAGCTACTTTAAAAATATAAAATAATCTATTAAATATTAGTTATCACCCAAAAAATTCCGTTGTTCATTATATATATTTCTTAAGTTTATTATCTATATATATTTAGTATAAAGTTATCAATTTTTTTTAAATAGAAAAAAATATGAGAGATAGGGATCAGCTTTATTTACATCGAATTTTTTCCTGCTGTCTCAAAATTGATAAATATTTAATTTTATCCAATTTCTGAGATTAAATGTGCAGGATATAACAAATTCAGTCTTTACGATAGACCACAAATATTTCTTTTTTTTTTTATATTTCTCCGTGGGGGCACTCAAAACGAAATCTTGATATTTGAAGCCTCGATTGTTTTGTTTATAAACATATTGAAGTGACATGATAATGCCCATTGAAGCTTATGACAACCGACAATCAGCTGGGGAGATTTTTAAGAATTCAATGTTTCAAGTACTTAGGGGCGATGACTCGTGACTTTCATTAGACTCTTATCTTTGATAAGGTTCTGACACTTTCTCGTGTGACGTAGCTATGGACAGGTCATTTTTTTCTCATACTGTGATATCTTAACTACCTTTATTAAAGATAAGTATATTAAAGATAAGCACTACCTCAACCTGAGGCACGCGCAGCCAAAAGTCTAACAATCTTATCGGGGCATACGAAAAACTAATGATAGATATATTCTAATTGTGCCAGACGCTGTTTGTTTTGACTGAAAGTTGTTGGCACTGATTAGCTTTGTTATCTGAATTAGTCATACTAACTGAATACTTCGTATCCGCCGAAGATAAGCTGCAAAGCTGATCAGGTAATTAAGTGGATCATGGATTTAAAAGCTTACTAATGCATATTTCTTTCAGATCTCCGCTGAAGAAAACAACACAATGAAGATTTAATGCGCTGGCGCACTTTTCGGAGCTCTAAGGTAGGAAAAGATATTTAACTGATTAAAATATTTGAATTTTATGACAAATGATAACAATCCCAAAAGTAATTTGTTTGCTCCTGGACTTAAAAGCATACTAATGCATATTCCTTGCAGATCTCTTCTGAAGAAAACAACACGACGAGGATCTAATGCGCTGGAGCTCTAAGGTAGGGAAAGAGATTTAACTAATTAACATATTTGAATTTTATGACAAATGATAACAATCCCAAAAAGGGGCAACTATAATGTTTGCTACATTTGAATTGTGCTCGCCTCAAGCGAAACTAACTTGTCTGTGTTCCGTGTTAGTTTGGTTAGTTGGTGATTATTTAAGTGGCATTAGATGTGCCATCAGGATAATGCCTAGGCACGTTTTATAGCTCTGGCTCTGCTGCGGGTGGAAAATGTTGAACAGAAATTAATTGCATCTGTAGTTGGGGCTGCCTTTGCTTGCTTGTCTTGCTCGTCTCTCCACTCATTTATGGTAGTTATTGCAGTTGTACTCATAGTTTGTATATGGGAAAAAGTTTTGCAAGCCGCTTATCTGCCACTGAGGCGAAGTTCAACAAGCCCGCAAGTGTATGGCATTAAAAAGTTTTTAAATATACGCAAAACGTTCGCTATGATGCGACTTAATTGTTAGCTGTTAAGATTTAAAACACACACGCACATTGCCAGCAACAGCGACAATTCGCACAGAGCCAAAAAAAAGTCAATAATAATGCATGCACAGCAAAAAATTGTCGAGTAACATTTATTTCATTTATTCGCTTGCGTCAAATAAATCTTAAAAAAATTAATCTATATGGGACAAAAACGAATTTTATATTTAAAAATAAATTCCAAGATATATAAATTAAATTTCATTTTGTAGTAAATTTCATAAAGTAGCAAAAAATATATAGAGGTGCTTACTTAAAGAGTTTGAAATATTTGGATACAATATTTTTAAAATAAATTGCTCAGAAATGAAGTCTTGACACCAAAATTTTTGAACTGTCTCGGTTTTTATATATTTTATATGAAGCTAAGATTGTTTGCTTTCCATTTCATGACGAGCGACGACAAAAGTTTAATCTAAAGTTTTTATTGTTCTTATTTTATGCAACCATCAACTTTGGTAGAAAGAAATAATTTTTAATTGAAATTTTATTTTTTATATCAATTTATATTTTATTTTCTAGTGAGTTCATTCCGTTAGTCGTACGGCCCTTTGTTTTTTTTTAAATCTCTTCTTAATATGTTTTTCATATTTTTTTTATATAATATTTATATTTATGATAAGTGTGGGAACGCGGCAAGAAGCGGCACGCACGCTTTTAAGCTCTTTTGTATGAATAATATTTGCGCGAACTATAAAAATGAAATAAAGTAGAAGCAAAAAAAGAAATGCAGTAAGCCTTAAGCAAAACAATGGAAATTGTTTGTGCGCTGTCAACGGGTTTTAAGTTGTGCTGTTTAAGAATACATATTCCAGCTGCACTTAACTATAAAGTAGCTAAGGCAAACAATATTAAAAACAAACACGCTGAGCGGCCAACCAAAGATGCACACACACACACACACACACACGCGAGCACACACACGCAGACAGCGAGGCAATAAAATACGGTGCAAGAAAAAACTGTGAAAGCAGCGAAAAATTATATATGTATTAGTTTAAAAATATGCACAGCAGGTGCCGCGAGCTACTGACTGCAAGAGTCTATGTGTGTGCATGTGTGTGTGTGTGTTGTGTATAGTGTGTGTGAGTGTGTGTGTGTGTGTGTAGTGTCTGTGTGCTCGTGAGGTGCATCCGGTTTTGGTCGAGCAGCCGCAGCATTCAGCGCCAGAGCTACACACATTAATGTTGTCCAAGTGCTCTACTAAATTATGTATGTATACCTTACTGTGTGTGCCTGTGTGTGTGTGTGTGTGTGTATGTCTATGGGCAAATAGTTTTTCAAAGTGCCTGGCAAAGGTGGCTGTAAGGATACTTTCCGTAGACACCACCTGTAATTATGTTGAAAGTAAAATGCATGTAAATTATTAACTGCTGCATGCCACATGCTGCATGCATGCACACATGCACACATGCACATGTGCACATGTGTGCGTGTGTGTGTGTGTGTGTGTAAATTTAATATTTAAAATGAGTTCTCCGTTGGCTGTTGTTGCAACATTTAACTAACAGCGATTTGCCTTGGCCGCAGCAAATTCGCCAGCCGCCCGTTCATTCGTTCATTGAAAACTATTTTTCTCGTTTTTTTTTTTGCCCACTCGCACTCGCATGCGGCATGCGGCGTGCGGCATGCGGCAGGCTGCATGCTGCACTTTTCATTTAGCCAGTCGGCCAACTGGTTTGCTAATAGAAATAAAAACAAAACTGCTCACAAACTAAGCCGAGCTAAATGCTCAAAGGCTTCAACTAGCCTTCCCCCCCCCCCCCTCTCAAACCATACGCGCCCCTCCCCGCCCTCCGCCCCCCTTCCACTCTGTATGGCCAACCATTCGTCCTGTTGCCTGCAATGAAAACAAAAAGCGATTTGCAAGTTTTCTATTGCGCATAAAAGTATGCTGTGGAACATTTTTTCCCATGACGTTTTGCTCAACATTCTCGTTTTCTTTTCTCCACTCCGCACGTTTTCCATATTTTTGTTGTTGGTTTTTCTTCTTTTATTTTTGCCGTTGTTGTTTTTGCTTTTCATAAAACCAAACTATTAAGCCAAGTGTTAAACTCATTTAGCGCGGATTTATGCGCCCGAGTGCCCCATACAAGATGGTTTTGGATTCAGGGAGGGGGCGGCGCCATTAAGGGTCATGCATATATATGTTCATGGTTAAGTGTGTTCATGTGTGTGTGTGTGTGTGTGTGTGTGTGTGTGTGTGTGTGTTGGGCTGTGTGCTGCCGTTTGTGCATATAAGCGTGTGTGGCTAGCACGTGTGTTTGCGCGCGTGTGTCTGTGTCTGTGTGTGTGTGTGTGTGCGTGTGTCTGCTTTGTAAACGTTCCGTTTTCTTTTATGCGTTTTTAATAAGCCTTTTTGCAGTGCTTGTCGCTGTTGCTTTGTGCCCGCTTTTGGCTCTGTTTTACGCCATTTTTACACACACACTCACATGAATATGCTTTCCATTAACAGCTATGCATTTTGAATGCGGTATGCATTTTCCAACTGTGAACTTTTTTTTTTGTATTTGACATCAAGTGGCTGAATTAGGCGTTTAATCTTAGCCATGACCGATATATCAGCCAAATATTTACAAAAAATATTAAACTATATTTTTAATATATTTGACATTTCCCAGTTTGGTATGCAAAATATGTTGTCAATGAAAATATTGTTGTTTGTTATTAAGTTCTGTGAATTTATTTATTTATATTTATAAAAGAATTTATAGAATTTATTTGTGTATTGAATTTTATATATTATACACAGAAATTTAATTAAATTAAAATGATTTATTATTTGATTTATTTTTGATAAAAGATAGTTTATAGCCCTTGCTGACGCCTTCGACTATGTAAATGTTTTGGGTTTTTTTTATCGGAAATTTTATAGATTTTTGAGCAATCATATTTCAGTTACGGAACTATTTTTGAAAATGTCCAAAAGCATTCGCTATTTGAAACTTTATTGTTTTTATATGTTTAATTAACTCTGCAAATTTTTGAAGCCAATGTATAACAGAAAGAATGAAGCGAAATTGAGCTGTCAATGCATTTTCTGCTATATGCAATTGTAAAACAATGCAAAATTCATTAAGCTGAACATTGCGAATAGTTGTGAGTGTGCGTGTGTGTGTGTGTGTGGCCGGCAGAAAAGTCATTATTTGCTTGATGTCGTTACCTGATATTGTCGTATTAATTTTTGATATGTAATCTGATTTATTGGCAAGTTTTTGCCAGGCAAGCCAATGTGTTTGCTAGCATGCAGCACATACATATATTTGTTTGCATATATATGCGCAAATTGACATGCCTTCCTGTTGTTGACTCGCCAAGTGAAATAATAAATCCCAAAATGTTTGGATTGTTTTTGTTGCTGCTCTGCTTTAATTTAAGGCAACTGAAATGTTGCTCGGTCTCAAATTTGGCAGCTCGCCTACGCACACGATTTTTAGCATAAACTCTCAAGTGTAAAAGTCTATCATTTTAACATGTCTGTGGCCGACTCAATGGGTAGCTCCCAGGGAACATTTAGATAGGCAGCCCAGGAACTGGAAACTCTCTCACAGCCTGTGTGTGTGCTGGCCAGTGAAGTGTGTAAGGAAAAGTGCCAATCAAAGTTAATTGAAAATTCATTGAATGTTGTATATTTGAGTAAGGCATAGTATATACCGTCTCGCAGGTTGTTGTTATTGTTATTCTTACTGTTTGCTGTTCAGCTTACAATGTAAACATTTTTGATCATGACATAAATAGCTCAGACACAGACAAAGTGTAGAAATTAGTATAGCTTCTCAGGAAATTTGAATCAATTCAAGTCAGAACTTTCCCAGAGAACATGTATTTAAATTAAATTGTTTACGTTTTGCTTGAGTCTCACACTTTTTATATTAAATTTATTTAATGCACTATCTGCAACAATAATTTAAGATTAATGTTGTATTTTTAAAGGGGCTCGCTCGTTTTTAAAATAAAGTTTAATTTCAATGAACCCCTTATTGAAATATAGATTTATGCTTAGATGTAATTCGGGTCTGGGCAAATTTCATATAAGCTATACAAGAATAAATTCAGCTCAATTTTTTGATCTACAATTATTCTTTGAACATGACATAAATAGCTCAGACACAGACAAAGTGTATAAATTAGGAAATTTAAATCAATTCAAGTCAGAACTTTTCCAGAGAACATGTATTTAAATTAAATTGTTTACTTTTTGTTTGAGTCTCACACTTTTTATATAAAATTTATTTAATGCATTATCTGCAACTATAATTTAGGATTAATGTTGTATTTTTAGCAGAGCCCAAGAACTTTTCACTCAAATATTTATACTCAGATTTATGCTCATTTCGTATAAGCTATATACAAATAAACTTGGCTAAATTTTTTGCTCGGAAATTATTCTTTTATCCAACATCTGTCTTACATTGAGTTGATTGTAGTTTATTTCAATAGCTCGCAAAATTTGTTACTTTACGCCACAAAATGGGCATCATTAATACTCTCTCAGTACGCATTACGTGTTATGTGCTACGTAGTACGTAACGACGGCTATCAATAGCTGTGCACATTACGACACATTTTGGCATACAATGTTCGGTTAAGCGTCCCTCCCACAGTTTGTAATGCGATTCCGTTGGGCTGCAGTGTAAAAATCTGTAAAAATGTTTTTTTTATTTGCCATTTCCTTTGCTCAGCACAAATTGAACTGCAAATAGTGTAAGTGTGGCCGGAGTGGTGCGGCGTGTTGCGGAGTGTTGCGAAGTGAACTTTGCTGTGTTGTAAAGTAGTCGAAGGAGTAGGCTGCCGTTGACGTGCTGATGGCACTTGAGGGGGGGAGGGGCCCGGCCGTATGGCAATGTCATTTGCATTGAGCTCCGCGCTGGCTTTGGCTCTGGCTACATTTACAGTTGCGGCAATGTAGCCGCTAAAAGTGTTTACCTTTTACTTAAGAAATTACACTTGGGCAAACAGAATTTGCGTGCGGTCTGCTGCCGGCTGCCGGCTGCCGGCTCAGGCCAAAAGCAAGTCCAAGTGGCTGTGTAAATTTTTCAGCTGGCTCGCAAGGAATCAAACGCAACATCCGGCGGAAGGTGCAGAAAGTTCGAGTGCGGCCGAGTCCCCAAGTTCCCGAGTCGACTTATGGACTGTGGAGCAGCCTACAAAATTGAAAAGTTTTCGTTCGTTCGGATTATTTGGTTTTGGTTTGAAGTGCGCCTTGAATTCGACTGTATAATATATAATATATATTTGTATGTATTAAATGTTGACTTTTGTGCGCTAATAGCCAAAAGCGTGCACCAAGTCATGGCCATTGTGGTCCAGGGCAAAATGTTCAAAAGTTTGCACTGTAGATAATTTGTGGCTGTTAAAGTTTTTAATAAGGGGTCAATGATTTACATTTGCCAGAAACACACAAAACTGTGCTGTGAACTGTTTTTTGCGGTCGAAATCTGATAAAGACTAAATTTTCCGTTCTACGTAGCGTATACGCAATGTTGACCGCATATTGCGTATACGACGTAGTTAACCTAAAGCTGCCAAATATTTGTGTAAATTCATATAAATTCAAGTCAATCCAGTTTATTAGAAACTGGTCAAAGTCGCCTTGGGCCTTGGGTCTTGATCCTTTGCTTATCATTAAAGCAGCCGGCCAATTTCCTCAATGTTAAGCTGCCCAGGGGAGCCATTGTGTCAACTGGCGAGCACATAAACGGGTTTCTTTTTATAATGTGCCGCCCACAAAACTGTTGGCCGGACGATGGCGATGGATAGATGTCCGAAAATAAATACACTCGTGAATGGCGAACACTCTCAATATTTATGACCATTTTAACCGCAAACAATTGAAGCTTAAAAGCCAAACAATGAAATTTAGAACTTCCAATTAGAAGCCGACCCGGCAACAAGAGCGCCAACAACAGCAACAACTAGAAACATGTATAATAAAAATTTTTTATGGCAGCACAAAAGGCGTGTCGTGTCCAACGACAACGACAACAGCAACAACAACAATAATAGGCTCGTAAATTTAGCTTACCTGCAGGAGCAGAAACCAATAAGTGGCCCTTTTAGGGAGCAGCAGGGAAAGGTGCAAAGGCGAACGAAAAACGGCAAGTCAAAGGCCCAACAACAACAGCTGATTGAGCAGCGCAGCCATTCGACAACTGCGTGTCTGCCATATATGCATTGAGTACAAGCCGCAAATTGTTATTTTTTGGCCAGCAATTGGAGCTGGTCAAAGCGAAGTGTGTGAAAGTGGGGCGAGGCGACAACCACAGCAACGCTGGCTGGCAAAACCAAAGCCATTTCATTCAAATCAGACAGTGCAGTTAGTTAGTGTCCATTGTGTCCCATGCACTAGTTGATCAGAGGCCCAGGCACAACTGGACTAACCAAAACAACTGCGACACAAAACAAGCAGACATATTAATAGCTAGAAGATACCCTCTACTGATAGAGTATTCACATTTCATGGGAATTACAAAGAATAATATGAAGCCTTATTTTAAATTAGTTATGTGCTTAGCGCTCTTTGGGTTAAATTATGCTTGTAGCGCAGATTGCAGATTATTCTTTAATTCAGCTAGAATATGATAGGGTTCCGTCTCTCCCATCAGGGAGAGGCGCCTGCAAAGGCTTCAAACCGGCGACCTATCTACGAGGCGTATTATTTAAATACCTTCTTCCTTTTCTTCATTGTAAATTGTACTTCATTGTTAATATCATATAAGTTACATACTTGTAGCTATGCCTTCTTTCTTCATTCATTCGCCTGTTAGAGAGCAGAAGGTAAAAAAATTAAATTAAAAAAGGATATGAATATGAATACCTTCTTCTCTAATTCATTCGCCTGAGATCAGAAGGTTAAAAAAATTAAATTAAAAAAGAATATGATATAATTTTTAGTATTTTTTTCTTCATTAACATTAAGGCCCATGTCTGAGTTAGTCAGAGTCTAAATATGTTGTCTTTTTGAGCTCTGAGTTCTATCTTTTACTACCCTGCCTACACACTATTTCCTGCAGGGTATACAAACCTGCAATGCATCACACACATATTAGTACACTTACACACACACACCCACAAGTCAGACAGTCGCATATTTACACACATCAAGTATACGCAGCGTGGGCACATTTTATGCTCAGCTCTTTGCTGGCTGGCTGAAAGCCGTACTAGCCACATTTTATTGATGCACTCCGGGCACGAGTCCGTGTCAGAGCCTGAGCCCAGGCCCAGGTCTGAGCCTGATCCAGAGCCTAGGCTCAAACAACATTTAAAATTGTCACAATTGTCCATGTTGGCTGCATGTTGTAGCTCTTGCTGGGCGCTGTTAATGTGCATGTGCATGCTGCATGCTGCTTGAAAATAAACTTAAATTTTTGTTATTTTTGCAGCAGACGGGGGAGATTGGGGGGATTGGGTGAGGGGTCCATTCGATCCGCTCGAGCGGCACACAGTTCAATTATAAACTGCCAGCATTGTTTTTGTTTTTGCTATTGTTTGCGTTTGGCTTGGTTTGTGTCTGATCCTGCCTGTTGTTGCTGCACTTTTCGGCTTCAGTGCATTGTTTGGCAAGCGCCTGGACGTCTTTAAAGCGACCCCTTCTCCAGCTGCGCGCAATATGCTCAAAGTGAAATGAAATCCCCCAAGCGTGCACAGAGCTACAAAATGCTGCACTGTGTCGCTCGGATAAAGAAAAAGAAAAAAAACGCCGAGCGCAACCAAGCCATTGGCAACCGGAAATGCAAATTGTCCCGAGCGCGCATGTTGTTACAAATTCAAAATGGCGCTGCCAGACGCTCTAACTAACCATGCAGTCAAAACGAACAATGCGCGCTGCAAACAAAGCCCGACTAGCCAATACCCTGTAGCAGTCTCCAATATAATATAAATACACAAATGCGCATATATGCATGCCAACATGTGCACATGCGTATCGCATGCATGTGCCATAAAGTTGTACATACTTTCTTTCTTTTTAATACACCCTTTTTCTTACCATTGACAATTACGGGGTATTGGAGTTGCTCGTATGACAGTCAAGTGCTGCAATTTCTTCTCATTCTTCTTGGCATTTGTCGTTCTTTTCGCTGGCAGCATTTGAAAATTAGATAATTCTGCATCGAGCTAGTTGGTTGCATGCAACGCTTGTCTATATTGTTGTTTATTTATTTTCTTTCATTTCAAAAAAAATTGAGGTTCTTTAGGTTTATAATGTATGTCTATATCATGTTCTTATTTGCCAGTCCCAATGAAATCGATTCTGAATACCATTTGGGTTATGGCTTGTTATAAGTTTGATTTTTAATTTAAATTTTTTTTATACTTGAGCATGAATATTTTGAATTTTATTTCGCAAAAAATAAGAATAAGCCCAGTTTGACCAGCTACCATAGAAATGCTTGGTCGATAAATATTTGTAGAAGGAACTTTATTGTTTTATAGATATCCTGACCAATTTATTTTCAACATCGGGCTTCTATATCATATAGCTGTTCCCAGTCAAAACTTACATGCAGTACCCCATTTTAGCCATGTTTCAAATTTTCACATTTATAAACATTATCTTTTTAAGATACTGCAACTGCATGCAAAGTGTCATAAGATTGATTTATAATTTAAATTTAATTTATGCTTGAGCTTAAATATTTATTATTTTATTTTGGGGAAATAATGCGAACAAGCCCGGATCCGAATACTATAGAAATAAAACAACTCTCTTGTTTTTAAAGATATATATTATTTATATACTATTTATCATGATCAGCCCTCGCACTTTATATATTTACTACGTTTCCCACATCTTATCAACATCGAACTTTTTTTTTTTTATAATTTAAAATTATCTACAGCTGTTTCCATCAGTCAACAATTAGATGCAGCAGACTATTTTTGCTATTTCTTAAATTTTAACATTTATAAACCTTTTCTTTTGTGAGAAATATTGCCCCAACTGCATGCAAAGTGTTTTGTCCACTCATTTATTTTTTTGGCTTGTAAATAGACACTGTCCGCTGAGCTGAGATGTTTAAAGCGAAGTTGAGGATGCGTCTGCTGATGCAAGTAGTTATTTTTCTTATGGTCTTGCCGCTTGCTTGTGTCGACTTTTTGGGGCGCCACCGAGTAAGTTGGCAGCGACTTGGCTTCGACTTGGGTTAGTTAATGTGTAGCCCGCTGAACATTTCTGTGTGCTCATGTATTCTTGGCCATTTTTTTTGCAGCTCTCCCCGGCATTTGTGAAACGTGGCAATTATTTTGTTGTGGCTGCGCGCTGAAAGTGGACAGTAATTATAAGGCCATTAGCAAAGCTTTGCCTCGGCAAGGGGTCAGGGGGGGGGCACAGACTGGACGCATGGTTATTGTGTAAGTGCATTAAGCGTAATGTTAAACAGAGAATGAACAAGTGGCTGCTCGAACTCAGCTCCGAAAGTGGCCAAATGGATAAAACTGAATTTGAAACCAAGTGATAAATGGTATATGCTATGTGGGCGTGGCATATGCACTAAATAAACATATGTACATGTGTGCACATAAATAATCCCAGATGTGCTCAATGCTTGGAAGAGCAGGACGGGAGAGTCAGAAATTATGAGGCCTTAAGCAGAAAAATATTAAAAGCTAATATCGAATATACAACAAAGTTTTTAAGAACTAACGAGAGGACTTCATTTTCTTATACAATATATTCATTAATATTGTGATATGACAGGTGAATAATTAGGCAGAAATTTAGATCTTAAAATGTGATGACTGACAATTGCTTGAAGAACAACGCACAGGCCAAATCGTCAGAGTAACAAAAGCTGAAATTTTTGTTTAAGCTACCTTTTTGGGTCAAAAGTGAGCATTAAGACGTGATTTTTGAAAGATTCGACCTACAAGTGGGCGAAAGTGTTGTTCAAAGTTTGCATGAAAAGCAACACAAATAACGAAGCCATATAAATGGGCTATGTCTGAGCTTCGGATTAGCAAACATGCGGGTCACGGGTTCAAAATCAGTAGCATTTTTCAATATTTATTTAGGACGCTTTGCCAACAGCTTGTGAAATCTTGTATCGAAGCTGGCACGAATTGTACAAATTATTCGGTACAATTTCCATTTTAATTTTTTTCTTTAGAGAGTAGATAATATTTATTGGTTTGTGCTTAGCAGTTATAACAAAATTTGGAGCCATCAAATGTGGTTCATTATATAAATAATGAGCACTTTAAAAAAGAAAAGAAAATACGTTTAAATATATATTATAATAGTTAGAACTAGACGAAAGTCAATGCAACATTTACAAAAGCAGTATTCCTCTATAGAAACTTGCAGCATTAGATATTTGAATGAATTGAGCTCATGTTGCCCCCTTAATTGGGACTCACTTTATGGCTTGGATATGGTGCAAATTGTTGCCATTTTCCATGAGTGTAGTTTTGGCATGCTTATCGCAAAACAAACTCATCTAGCTCAAGGTCATGAGTGAGTTTATTTTACACAATTCTGCGTTAAATTTCATGCATCATTAAAAGAGACATAAAAAGCGCAAAAGCAAATATGCAAATTAAGCAAGAAAGAGACGCAGATAGCCGATAGAAAGAGAAAGAGATGGAGATGGAGAGTGGAAACGTAACGAGCACAACATGTGTGGGCAATCATTATCAAAAGAAATAGCTGCAGTTTCGGTAAGCATAAAAATCACTCCGATGACAATGCTCACATGTGGAGTTGGGCTGGGCTGAGTTGGGTTGAGTTGGGTTTCCCGGTTGCCTGGACGACCCGCAGATAGACTTACGCTGGGACAAGGCGCAAACCCGACCGCCACTTAATTGCCGCATTAAGCAAATAACGAGTTGTACATACCCATTATAGCTGCTAACCGTTGCGTAATTGTGCTCAAATTTCCTCAAGTGTTTGCTGTAATCCCCAAAAAAAAAAAAAAAGGGAAGCACAGACACAGCAGGAAAACTACCTGTGCGTCAAACTAAACCGGAATTGCTAGGTTTCAGTTTTATCTTGACTCAATTAAAAAACAAACAACTTGAGTTGGTAAAATTTGTACCTCAAGTAGAAAAAGAGCTGATGTTTTATGAAAGTATTGAGTTTCCTACAAGAAAACAAATTTATGTGTACAGCTGAAAAGTATGCTACAAAAAATGTGCGCATATATCCAGTAGCTGGTATATCGGGGCGAAGTTTAGGGATCAATTCTGGGATCAAATGTTGAGTTTGAACTGCAAATATAAGTATATATAAATTACGTTCTCCTACAAGAAAACAAATTTATGTGTTCAGCTGAAAAGTATGCTACAAAAAATGTGCGCATATATCCAGTAGCTTGTATATCGGGGCGAAGTTTAGGGATCAATTCTGGGATCAAATGTTGAGTTTGAACTACAAATATAAGTATATATAAATTACGTCCTCATCATAAAGTGTTAGTCTTAAAGAATATGCCTCACTCAAAGTTAATTACAGGGTATAGCTAGCTGCAAAGCAAGACAAAACTTAATATGGAATTGCTTAAAATTTATGCGCTTATCAGAACATTGTGGAGTGTTGTCTTCGTGTTGTCTTCGGAGTTGAGCTCATTCGCTTTCTTTTCGACAATTTGGCCGTTTGTTTTGTTGGCTAATTAAACCAAACCCATTTCATGTCGCCCTGCTCGAAAGATAAACGTGGCGCTGCGATAAAGCAACAATGAAGGGGGGGAGGAAAACTTGACTTTTTTTTAATGTGCAAAAGTTGTGTGCTTGTGTGTGTGTGTGTGTGTGTGTGTGTGTGTGTGTGCAATAAATATGAAGCACAACGTTACCAAGTTGCAAGTCCAGTGCTTTGGGCGGGATACTGCGGGCTGCCTGGTTTCCGTTTCCGTTGCCGTTTCCGTTTGCGTTTCCGTTGTCGATGACAGCAATATAAAAAGTGCACTAGCCAAAGTTTGTTTTACTGCTTGAAATCGGACGCTGGCTCCAAGGCATTGCAATTGATGCTGTGCTGCTTTGATTTGTGCTCTGTTTCGTCATGCATGCAAATGTTCTAGTCAGTCAACCCTAAATACAAAAGTTGTAGCCAGCCTGGTCAATCAAATTTGTCGCAGCGCATTGCCTGGGCCATCTTTAAGGCTCGCTTTAAATAGTTATTCGAGGCGCTGACATGAGGTTGCGTTCCTAGTTGATTTATGCAGCGAGCAGTCCGAGCGAAAGAATAACACAGTCAAGTGCATGGCAAACACTTGGCCCGAACACTAGACTCTTGGCTTTTTGTATAATTTTTCACATAGGCAGCAGCAGCAGCAGCAGCAGCAGCAGCGACTGAGCCGGCACAAATGCATAAAAAGCCAGACAGCTGAGCATAAAATATTGTTGTTATATGAAAAGCAGCCACTGTCCCACGGCCCCTCCCCTTCTCTCTCTCTCTCTCTCTGGTGCCAAGGAGCTGCTGTTGGGCAGTGTCTGCAGCGCGTCGCTTTGTGTGGCCATTGAATGCATGAAAAATGAACTGGGCCCCAAAGCTGGTTGGCAAGTGTCGCTGCTGGCAGCCAGTTAGGCTGCGTTTTGCGCAGTCATTGCACATGGCCAACGGCAAAAGTTACGTATACGCAGCGTTCGCCAGGCAACGTTCGCCAGGCAGCTGCCCAAGTGCCTGTAAATGTTTGATAAGAACCCGACTATTGATGCTGCCTCAAAGTGGTTGCATATTATAATATAATGGCCACAAGTTGCACTCAATTCTTTTGCACAAATAACGAAACTCAGCCATTTTTTATGATTGTGCCAGATTAATTTGAAATAAAAAAATGGTTGTAAATTGAAATTCTTTTTAAATATATATATATATATGCCTGCCAAGCAACGGCTTATGATTAAAATAAATTACGGTTTGGTAGTTTTTTCTTTTCTTCGTTTATTTATGCGAAATAGTTTGTCAAGCGAGAATTTGTCAGCTGCTTTATTATAACTAAATTAATTTTTGTCTTAGCCCAAGTCGCTAAATCGACTAATTATTATTTTTATGCGAATCAGATAGTTGAGTTCCCCAGCCTTATTTATAACTCTATGCTAGAACTAATTATTTTATATTTATAAATATATGTAGATCTATAATTTTTACGTTGCAGAAAAAGTTGTCGTCATTTGCTTTTGTAGAAACAATTATTATCACCGTTTTTTTTTTTCTCACTAAATTGTTTTTAATTCTTTTCTTAGTCGAAATTGAAATTCTTGTTGGAATTTTGTGTACTGTATTTTTTAATATTTGCATCTTTGTAGTATGCCTATAGGAAACAAAAACATTCTAACACTTCTAAGTAGAATAGTTCTTGAAATTTCACAATAGATTATTATTCTTGGCATTGTTTGCTTCTTATAGGTATATTTTAAAGAAACGGCAAGCTTATAATTCGGAATAAAAAACATTAAAAGAATTTTACGAGCAAAGGTAGGGCTTTTCCATGTGAAATTCAGAACAATAATTGCAATTGGAAAATTGTGGGGAGGAGGCTACAAATTTTTGTGAAGCAAAACAAAAATTAAAAAAAAATTAGATATTTCTTAAAATTAATATTATTTAATACAGATATTATTTTATGTAGTTTATTCATGTACAGTGCCAGAAATATATCTTTCAAATCCAAAAGCAACTTTTTTTTTTTTTAATTATTAACAAGCCGCGAATGAAGTAGGAATTTGTTCTGTCTTGCAGCTGCCTGAAGTGTGCAGTTTTTTTGACATGTATGAAGTTTAAGGGTTAATTTAGTTTTGCTTCAAATGAATATTAATTAATAGATAATATTATTAATGTTTTGTATGCATATACAATACCAGAAATCTCTTCCAGAGATGACAAGCTTTTAAAAAACTTTAAAACTCAACAAAAAAGTTGTCAGTTTTTAGCCGCAAGCGTTGAAATCTATAAATAGTTTCTCCCCAATTTTTGCACACGTACACAACTGTCTCTATTATTATATTTGCATGCAGCTTTGTTTAGTTTGGCTTACAGATATGGCGATAATAATAATCGTGTCGCACTTTGTGGCACCGAAAAGGCAGCAGCTCAAGCGTGGAATTTAATATAGTCGTGCTCGCCGTGGGCGTTGCAACAGCCGAGCATAGCTGACGTGGCAGGTGAGGCTAATGCCGCAATACGTGGGCCAAATTGACACGCGCCACTATTTAAGGCCGTCGCAATGAGCTCATTGTTATGGTGGCGCCTCCAAATGAGCGGCATAACTCAATAAAGCCATTGTTGACGAGCTGACGAGCTGACGGACTGACGGGATGGCTGACGGGTTGCTCTGATATCCAGGCAAGCGTGCACATATTAAATAAGCAATATAAACAGTCGGGCTGCTGAAAAGCTGCCACCGGCTGCCAATTGGGTGGCAGCTCGTAACTCGCAACTCGCAGCTCGCAGCCCGCGCCGCCAATTGGGTGCTCGCGGTTTGCCGCAACATAAATTACGGCCAACGCTCGGCTGCCTCATCAGTCAGCCTCAGTCGCGTAGTTTGTAGCGCGTTTTATTAGCTGCGCGCCGTAAGCATAATTTTCCAGCAAAACAGCTTAAAAATTTGCATACACACAACTACACATATGTGGCAAAGGGAGGCGGCGTCTAATTGAAACTATGCAGCTGCTTAAATTGAGACAATTAGTGGCAAAGCCTTAACAAACTTGGTTCAGCTAAATCTTGATTGCTCGAGCCATGCAGATTTTTCAATTTACATTTTATTTGCTGCCAGCAGAAAGTTAACAAGCTAAATTTCGTCATAGCAAATTGTGAGGAAAATTTTAAAAGCTGCCAAGTTTTCTTTTATCAAGAGATTTCCATTTGATAACTCTGCTCTGGTCAGGTTTGATTATAATCATATTATGTATAGTTTTCTATATTTATGCAATAATACAATAATGATCTGGGTTCGAGCTCCAGTTGAATACAATAAAAGTTAAAAAGTTTGGTTAACCTTTTGACTTGCTTTCCTATATCTAATAGAATAATACTACTATTTGGGGTATGCCTTATTTAAATTAAATAATTTAAAAAAGTTTGGTTGATCGTTTGACTTACTTTCATATACCTTATATAATAATACTATTTGGGGTATCCCTTATTTAAATTAAATAATTTAAAAAGTTTGGTTAATCTTTTGACTTACTTTCCTATATCTAAAATAATAATAATTCTATTTGGGGTATCCCTTATTTAAATTAAATAATTTATAAAAGTTTGGTTCATCGTTTGCCCAACTTCCTATATCTAAATAATAATATTATTAGTGATACCCCAAATAATATTTATATTAATTTATTTTACTTTGATTTTGTTTGAAGAAAGTTCTTTCCTTCCTTAGTTCATTTTATTTAAAGCAATTTCCATTGTAAATATTACAAAAATTTGTGAACAACATTTTATTTGAGCTAATATCAAGTGCGTGATATATTTGCATGCCACAATGCTGCATGAGCTCAGTGCCAATTGAGCTGCTTAAACTTACCTGCATGAAAGGGATTCTTGAGAGTTGCCAGGTTAATTTGCCACAAAATTGTCTTTTATTCAAATCACGCACACACCTATACACACACACACACACTAGACCATTCGTAATGGTGTTCTGAACATGCATAAGCTGGCTCAGAAACACGCATATTTTGTGGGCGAGTGTAAAATTGCTGGGCTCTGGTTGGTCGGCCTCTGTTGCTTGAGTTCTATCGGGGACTGCTGGCACATTCGAAGGACATTAGCATAAAAGCGTTGCTAATACACAACTAGAGACAGCTAACAAGAAACACTTAATGAAGCAATTTTTAGCAGCAGCAGCAGCAGCAGCCACAAGCAACTGCAGCTGCATAAAAAGCAACAACTCAACTTCCTGCCAAAGCCGAAAAGCTTTCTCTCCCTCTCGCTCTCTCTCTTAGCACATGTGTTTGCTTGTGCAAAAGTGTGTACAGGTGACTTAATCAACATGCAACTCATTTTGTTTTCCATGCGGGAGTGTGTGTGTGTGTGCATATGCTGTGCCTTGTTTGCTTGGGCGGGGATATGTACGGGGTCATGTTGCCTCCGTGCAGGTATTTAGCAAAAGCTTCTCCTAGTTGCCTGCAACAATAACAATACGCACATGCATATAAGACACTAAATTGTGTTGAAATCAACAATGAGCCCAAAAACACAGGCGCCCACACACACAATCAGGTCCCAGGTCCTCTGGTCCTCTGGTGCCCGGGCAAGGCAAAGACAGCAGCTCAGTGCGGGCAAATGCATACAAATGGCTTGGCTGCACCTTCTGGTAGCCGGGGTTGCGCTTGAGCCTGGACATGATCCCCGGGCCCTGCGAGCAGCGGAAGCAGCCAGTTTTGCCGTTGATGTGAAATTATGCACACTGACAATATGCTATATGTATGTATCCCAGCCAAGGGTTGCCTGCATATCGATGCAGCTAAATGACACCAGAGCTGCAGCTGGCAGCTGGCAGCTTCTTGATTTCCAAACTGGCCTCAAGCGGTTGCCCATTGAGCAAATATATCATCATGTTTGAGGGGCTTGCCTTAATTAAGGCTACAGCCGGCAAGACTTGTTCGAGTTTCCAAAAGGAAGTGCAGTTAATGTGCTTTGTAAAATAGACAACGAGACAACGAGAGGGGGAAATAAAAAAAAACGAGTGATTAGTTTGGCGTCTAATTAAAACGTGGAAAACTACTTGAGTGTACTTCTCGTGGTTAGAAAGGAAACGCATTTTGATAAAATGGAGTAAATGTGTTGAATTCAAATATTCCGTACAAATATGGGAAATTAAATAACCTAATTCCAATTTCCTTATGCAATGAACATTAAGTGTCCAAATATCACACACGCTTCTAATTCCAAAAGTTAATTGTTGAATCATCCTTAAAAATACTTAAAAATTAAATATGCGAATGCATTTAATACATATTTTCGGCATATTTGTGAGATTTTCAACTGGGTATAGGAGGGAACGCATTTTGATAAAGTGGAGTAAATGTGTCATTAAACATGTTGAATTCAAATATCCCGTACAAATATGGGAAATTAAATAACCTGATTCCAATTTGCATATCCAATAAACACTTCCAAATATCACACGCGCTTCTAATTCTCAAGATTAATTCTTTAATCATGCTTAAAATTTCTTTAATATGCAAATACATTTAATACATATTTTCGGCATATTTGCGAGATTTTTGGGGCTTAGTTAGACATGTGTAAATAATTTTATTTGAATTACAAACAAATAAAAAAAATATGAGTCATAATTAAATAACCTTTCCATATCCAATAAACACTTCCAAGTATCACACGCGCTTCTTATTCTCAAGATTAATTTTAAAATCATGCTTAAAATATCTTTAATATGCAAATGCATTTAATACATAATTTCGGCATATTTGTGAGATTTTTGGGGCTTAGTTAGACATGTGTAAATAATTTTATTTGAATTGCAAACAAATCGAAATAATAAGTCATATTTTAATATTTTTAAAGTCCATTCCTAGTTTGTGGATAATATTTATTAACCAGTTTTATTGTAATGTTGGAACGTTAACTATGATTCCTCTGCTCGAGTCTATAAATCTTGCTGCAAATGTAATTTGTACAGCTGTCCATTGAGCAACACACACACAAGAGTCCAGTCGTTAGTTTGTCGAGCATAACAGCAGAAACATGGACATTGCACAGCATAAGAAAACACAGTCATGCCACCATTTGAGGCAAGTGGCAGCTAGAAGCATATGGCATACTACGACTCCTTCTCCGTGCAACACTCCATGCAACACTTTGGCCATTAGAAAGCAAAAATTTAACAATGTCGCAAGTCAACTTGCTGAACCTCAACAGTTTGGCTCTTTGTGCTTGTCTCTCTGAGTGTGTGCGTGTGTGTGTGTGTGTGTGTGTGTGTGTGTGTCAGAGCAACGCCACAGGTCATAAATTCAATTTGGCTAACAAACACGTTGGCATGCACAAACACACACACAAACACGCACACACAGACAGACAGACTTCCAGCTGTCGACTTTGTTATAAAAACCAAGTGCAGCCATTTCCTGAAATTCTTTGCCAGTCTAATTTTTAACGTTTTACATAGTTTTGTTGTTTCCATTTTCCTTTTTATATATATGTTTATGTAAATGTGTTTGCATTTATTTTTTATTTCCTTTTGTAAATCAGTTGCAAACGCAGTCGTAAACTAATTAAGATGATTAAAATCTTTTGTGCTTTTTTGTTGTTGTTGTTGTTGCTGCTTTTTGCTTTTTGCCTCCGGCATTTGCCGTGTAATTGGCAATAAAACTGAATGTGAATGGCGAGTCCATGAAATGTAGTTTGTAAATTTTTGATATGGAATTCAATTTATTTATTTTGCTTGTTGTCTTGTTGACTCGTCGTTGGCCGGCTCGTTGGCAAATAGAATCTGTAAAAATCTATAACAACAAGTTGCCAAAATAAACTTAAATAATAAAATGGCAGCAGAGGCTGTGGCAGCGGCAGCGGCAGCGGCAGAGGCCGTGGCAGAGGCGGGGGCAGCAACAAATATCCGATTAAATTATGCTCAAAGTCAAAAGCGCAGACAAAATGGCCAGCAAAATGTAGGAAGCACTTTTTGGCGTACTGCAACGAAATAAGAAAAGTTTGCAGAGACACACACACACACACGCACACCCGCATGGACACTTGTGTGTGCGTTCTCTTGCCAGCAAAATAAATCAAATAATTCAATTTTAAGCTAAACTTATTTTCGTATTAAAAATGAAAATCAAATAGAAGATAAAAAAGGATCAAGCTGTGCTCGCTCGCTACCGGCTACAATCCTCTGCCCCGTCCCCTCCTTTCCCCCCCGCCCCGCTCGGCGACCAAGCTCTGTGACAGTGGGCGTTGTATGGGGTCAGGTCACTTTGCTGGGCGTGGCAGTGGCAGAGAGCCATGCCAATGCATAAAACTGCAACCGCATGCCATGTGGGCTGTGTGCTTGTGTGTGTGTGTGTGTGTGTGTGTGTGTGTGTAGCAAAGTCATATCCTTTTGCAATTTCGTTGTTGCTGTCCACTAACCCCACACATATAGCATGCATGTGTGTGTGTGTGTGTGTGCGTCTCTCCATGCGCCCCGCACAATAAAATTGTTTGTCGTTTGTACGTTGAGCAAAATGCTCGCTGCTTGCCTTAGATTTATGTCCAGCGGTGTGTGGCACGGGCGAGGGGCATGAGCTGTAGCTGAAAGTAGTTTACTTTAGCTGTAAATTGCATGAAAGTTAAGCAGTTTCAGTGTCCAGCTTAGCTAATACCGCGCTCGGTTGCACAAAAGCCGCAAAATTCGAGTGCGTTTTGCGGATTCTAAAAGGGGGCGGCGGCTGCCTAAAGTGTGAGCTGTGGGCGTGGTTCGAAAGTTCAAGTCAAAATCAATTAACAATTTAAACTCACAAACCGCCTCGACACACAACCCAGCCACTTAAAGTCTCTCAGTTGCTCAACACTTTTCCAGGAATTTGCGATCAATTGATTTTATTGCGTATACGCCGCGTGTTGCCGCAAAATAGTTTTCTGTAGTTTTGTGCCTGGGCAAATGTTGCAAATGTGTTTTTGTTTTTTTCGTTTTCTTGCGTTGTCTGTAAATAACCAAAATAATAAATAACAAAATATGCATAATCAACAATGGCGAAATGTGAGTGAAAGATGGAACGGAAATAAAATTTTTCATAATCGAAAACGTGACCGTAATTTTGAGTCTAGCCTAAAATAGGCCTGTAAAACGATTCCAAAAAGCATTTTCTAGCGCAAATCGCCTTTAAATATTTGCGAAATATTTTTTTTATATAAAGTATATATGCTCCATCATTTATTTATTTAAGTCTTTCATATTATTATATTATTTGTTTATTCTTTTGTGAGTTTTGTGCTTGGTCGTAAGCATTTTTGGGAACATTGCATATTTGCTGCCTTTTGTCTGAATGAAATAACGATTTCGCTCTTTTTTTTCTTTTCATTTTTTGTTATGATTGGCATGTGTTAATAAATTTTCAAGGCTCGCAGCTTGGCACGTTGTTCGTTTTGCCATTTTCCACATAACATTTTCCTCAATGCGTGAAAGCCGACACGTGTTTTGGAGTGTTTCGTGTGTGTATCTGTATGTGTGCGTGTGTGTGTGTGTGTGTGTGTGTGGTGTGTGCTATGTTGATGATGGCTGCAAATTAACTCACACTAATTTTGTGGTTCAATGAGCACACAACTATGACAGCAGAAACGTAGCGTGAGGATTTACTTGCGCCGAGGTGTGAACATCCAGGCATTCCTGCTGGATGTGAGTTGGTTGTCAATAGAATCGGAAAATGATTGATAAATCAAAGGAACTTGGAGAGTATTAAAACGAGTGTCCTCTGTATCTTATCATAATTTATTAATTCCCGAAGTTTTTTATATACTTCATAACCCCGATCGATTCCAGCTGCATGGCAAATTAGCTTAATATGTTTATTTGATACGCGCCACGCATTTTGATGTATTTATGAAATTGTGAATATATTTTATTTTATTCGCTTTTCCGTTTTCATTTTTTCCATTTATGGGGAATATAAGCTAACGCCAAACGGTGCAAATATATTTTCATTTATGTGTTTATACATTTCGATACGCATTCATCATGAAACATTGACAATTTTATCTGTGCGAATGCGAGAGGCAATTCTGCCCAAGTTATCCTGTCCACACAGAACCCAATCCCTCCTCCCCCCTCTCCCCCTCTCCCCCTTCATGACAGGGTCCGACCGGCCATTGGGCAGCCGAAAAAGTAAATTTATGCCATTGCCATGGAGGAAATGCGTGTTTAGCAAATGTTTTAAATTGTATAACGAGAATTTATGACGGACAGCGGGTGTAGGTAAAAATTGCATGTTAAAATTCGTTTAATATTTTTTTTATTTTTATATATATTTGCCACTTCTTCTTCTTCTTTTTATATTATTTGTGTGTGTGTTTTTCGGAGTGTTGTCGAAAAATATCGCATATATAAAAATGACAGCCGTGCGTTGAGCGGGCGCATAAATTGTCATTTATTTTTGGAGCTTGTGGCATTTGAAGTGGGCGGCCGTGGGCGTGGCCGTGGGCGTGGGCATGGTATTTGTGCAGCATTTCAATGAGCAAATGCAAATAAATTAAAAATACACGCAAATAGAAGAAGGCAAACGAAAAATATTGATGCTCTTTGCTCTTTGCGTTTCGCTTTCATAATTTTTTGTGTGTTTTTCTATTTTTATATTTTTATTTTATGTCTACATTTGGCGAACGTGACGAAATGTGTTTTTCGGCTGCTTCTGCTTTTGCCCTAACCATTTTGGACAGCGCTTGAATAATATGCGCCACGTTCTATAAATTAGATCGCATTTCATTAGGCGCCACAGCCGCAGGCTAATGCGTCGTATACGCAATGCCCCAAGACACACGTGGAAGAGCAGAGCAAAAATGAATAGAATTCCCAGCCAGCCAGCGACTCGCAGCTCAAATTAAAGACGCTGCGGTTCATGTGGTTTTCGAGGAGAGAGAGGGGGGGTGAGTGTAGGAGAGGGGCAAGTTGTGGTCTGATGTGCGCTACGGCACGCTGATGAATGTGTGCAGACCGCTTAATTATTCATTGAGGGCAATGCATTGGAATGCCGCCGGAGTATTATGCCAGGCCGCAAGCTTATAAATAGCGGCACAAACTGTACGAAAACCATGCAATTGTGGTGCGCTCCGCCGCCGCCGCCGCCGAATGCCGCCACATTAATCAGTGGTGCACATTGATTAGAGCGCTCGAGTGTAATAAAAGCCACGCACACACAAACAATCATAACAATGATGAGCAGGACCAGGCCTGAGGGGGGGGGGGGGGGTCACAAAACTTTTCTCGACGGATGTGTGTCGCCTGTGCAACTGCGACTGGCGCATTGTTTGTCTGATGAGCAAATCCCGCGAGGCATCTAATGTTATTTTTATGGCAATTTTATGTTTGCCCCGCCTGCGCCTCTCTGCGCCTCTCTGCCTGTGTGTGTGTGCGTCCACATGCATTTACACATCATAAAGCCAGCGATAATTGCAGTGAAAACTAGAAAATTCTTGCATTGTTGCTCCGTTCTGCTGGGGTGTCCGCCCCTTCGAGTCGTCTGTGTCAAGTAATAATATGTCTGTAATCATTAGACGCCAGCGTGCAATGACTTCACACACACACACCCACACATACACACGCACACACACACCCCCAAAACTCATACTCCTTTTACATACATAGGCTACAGTAATCATCATACGGACATGCACACTGCCTACGACCGACAAAAGTGGCAAAAGCGATTTGGTGACTGCAAAAGATAGAAATATCTTTGCTAGTTGTTTTGAAGAATACAAAAACAGTTTTAAAATACAAATATATTTAAAAGCTTATATCTAAATATTTAACATTCATACATCAAATACTTAGCTGACTCCAAAAGGTAGAAATATGTTTGCTAGTTATTTTAAAGAATGAAAATATATATATATAAAATTTAAATTTATTTAAAAGCCTTTATCTAAATATTTGAAAATAATATTGCAAAAATTAAGAATTTACTAATAAGCGTAATTTTTAAAAATTGAATTAATCTATATATATCTGACTAAAATGTGAGAAGCCAAGGTTCACACAAAATTCTGGTGATTAGATGTAAAAAGCCAGTCTTTTGTAGAAGCATTGTTTCAAGCCGTTATCCGACAAATTTTTAGCCTGATCTGCAACTGGTTTCTTACTTTCGAAAACGTCTTTGAAATCTTTTGTCGCCTGTGTATAAGTATATGTGTGTGTGTGTGTTGCTTGGCGTGAATGTGATGTGTGTTCCTGTGCGTGCTACTCCCTTTCTTTTTCTTTTTTTTTTCGTGGAATATTAAACATGAACAAAATGTGAGTGTGCTCCGGCTGCGTTTTGTGAACCCAATGACCGACTTGTTTGTTGAGTAGGTGTTTGGGGTGTGAGTGTGTGTGAGTGTGTGTGAGTGTGTGTGAGTGTGTGTGAGTGTGTGTGAGTGTGTGTGAGTGTGTGCAGATGCTTAGACGTAGCTGCTGCTGACTGTGAACACTTTCAATTGTTTTTCACTGATATTCAAGAAAAATACATTTTTGGCTATAAAAAAAAACTATAGCATACTTATGTGAGCTTCTATATCTAGCCTTCATTTAATGAATAAAAATTAGACAGAAGAGAAGTATTACTAGAATTTCTTAACTCTCAACATAAAAATGTCAAAAAACCTGAGTTCTGGCCAATTAGTTGTTCTGGGCTTATCTGACGCAATTAAACAAGAAGTCATTTTCGGGCAGGAGCACAATTTGTAATGAAATGAAACATTTAAATTGTTTTGTTGGCAGCAGAAGGCAGTCAGCAGCACACAGGGTAAAAACATAAAGAAAAGTAATTTGTATGCAAAATAGATGCGACTGTCAGGTTGTAGGAGCGGCGGTTAGTTGGGTTTGATAGAGCTGAGGACTTGGTGCCACACACTATTTGCCAGTGGCTCACATTTACATGCTAAATAGCTGCAACTGGCTAAATCCGTTGATGACAATCCACTCAGAGCCCAATGGAGCTGGCATTGTCTGAGCTGCCGAAATAAGCCAAGAGTACAAATTTCTCTCAGTCTCTTCAGTTTTCGGGCTAGGCTTGTAATTGAAATGTTAAATAATGAAGCCTGTGAGGCGCAAGAGATTCAATCAGTTCATGAATTAGTTCGAGTTGCGTAGATTTAAACGAATTTTGGCTGACAAAAGGACGAGCACTGGGACAGGACACGTCTTATTACCTACGAGCTCTGCGAGAGTCGATAATCAAATTTATGCAATTTGCAAACAACTTGAAACAAAACAGAGACACGCACACACACACACACACACGTCGCTGTGCGTATTGAAAAAGTTGACGCAATCAATTTCAGTTAATTTGCCCCCTTTTTACACACACACACACACACACATACATTCTTCCTGTCTCTCTCCCTCGTCTTTCTCTCTGTTTCTGCTCAGTTGTTGCCAAGTGGCTAAATTAGCGCGCATTGCAACCTGGCAAGTAAAGTTTTTCGCTTAAGTAAAAGTGCAAATTCTTAATTCTCTCCCTCTCTCTCTCTCGCTCTCTCTCTCTCTCTAAATTAGCCCAAGTTGAGGCGCGTTTCAGCGTTATGACTGTCAATGAGCCAATGCTGGCCAACTGCTGCCTGCCTCAACTTCAAATTGCTGCTGCCATGTGCAACAACAGAAACAACAACAACAACTAAAACAATTGTTGCTGTTGTTGTTGTTGGTGTGGCCCTCGCTCAGTGGGCCAAGTTTGGCTTCAGTCTGCGGCAGTCAGCACTTTTTTGTTTGGCCTAATGATGCGCAGCCCGATGCTCGTGTTATTGGCAAGTATTGCTGTGTGTGTGTGTGTGTGTGTGCTTGAGTTGTTGTTGCTATTATTGTGCATATCTCTGCAAGGCTGCTGATGCAGGCGCGCTTAAGCCATACGTGAGAGCGGGTGTATAATACGCTCATAGATATCTATGGAGGAACACCGCACACTTGCAGCAGAAGTATTCATAGAGATTGTTGGTGAGAAGTGCATATTTATGGCACTTAATAAATAAGTAATTGTTAGATTAAAATAAAGAAAACTACAGGTTGAAGAGTCACCATTTGATATGGAAACCTGAAGTGCATTTTTAGAGTGCTTGCCATGGCTTTTATAATTCATTCAAAACTAACGAAAAGTTGTAAGCTAACAAAGAATATTTAGAAAATGTTTCACTTAATTTCACCTTAATAAAATCACCAATTAAAATTATATTAGCCATATTCAAAGATTTTATAAATACAATAGATTGCTTTTATAAATAAATAAATGTTTGATAAAAACACAGCTCATTTTTTAAGAAGCCTGTTTAAAATGCCAAAGTATAAATTTATGACAGATTTTGTTCTATTTTTTGGGTTTCTTTCTTCTTGCTTATATTAAATCTAATAATAATTATCTATGCTCATCTATCTAACGACTAGGACTTTTATATACCTATTTAATTGTGGCCTTATTTATTTTAATTAATATAAATATTTTTTTAGCATTTTTTTAAATAATATTGTATTTATATCATTTTGAATAGCCTTACAAACTAATTAGGTTTTTATTTTATTATTTAAACTAGCCTATTGATAAATTTCCCCCTATTTTCAAAATGTAACAGCAAACGACGAAAAGCTGCGCTACAAAATGGAATTGAAATACAAGAGAGCGAGGTTGAACGATTGAGAAACTCTCTCAACAGCAGGCTCTCTCGCTAATCGCGCTCTCTCGAAATTTCTCTCTCTCTTTCTCTGTCGCTCTGCGTGCGCTTTTGCAACCTTAGACAATACGAAACAGGTTTTGTGCGAGCGTATTTCCTTTCTGGAGCCAAGTTAGCTCGGTTTTTCTTAACCAGACTTCCGGTCGTTGCCGTCACTCGGCCGCCTCGTGGCAACGCGCTGAAGTCGTGCGTGTGGCCCAAGTGAAATTCAGGTAATGAGGAGAGCGAAGCTTTTAGTCTTGGTCGGTTATTGGTGCTGTGTGGTTGAGACGACGACAAGCGCTGCGAGCCCGACAGAAGAACCCACGACTGCGACGACAACGACGACGACGACGACGATGACAACTCGTAATGTGTGTCAGTGTGTGTGTGTGCGAGTGTGCGTGTGTGAATTAGCAGTGAAAAGGCTAAACTAGCTGTGCGAGCCAGAAACAAAAACAACAACCAAAAAGAACACGTAAAAATAAGCCTGTGAGTGCAGCGAAACACTCACATTCAAGCGAGTGTATTCAAAAACACATTCATTTGCCGTCTCTCGTTTGACAAATTAAAATGCATAAATTATGAATGAAAGTACCGTTACGTGCGTGTCAACTAATAATTTGTTATTATTATAATGCACGTGGCCAGCTCGCTCGCAATAGAACTTCGCACGCCGTCTAACTTCGACTCAAGACTGGGCCGCGCCTCCCCCCGCCTCCTCACATAAGCCGAATAAACAACAAAATATGCCAATTGCCAGCAGCAGCAGCAACAACAACAACAACAACAATAGAAACAACAACAAGCGCAGCAGCTCAGAGGCAAAGCTGCCTTTTCATTGCCAACATCGTCCACTTCCTGGCCACAAAGCATATTGAGACCCCGTAAGCGGCAAAGGAAAATGTGAGTATTACAGTGAGTCGCACAATTTAAGCCATATTTCCCTTGAGGGCGGGGCGGGGCGGCGCGGGGGACATTTTTCTAATGGACTGCACAACAAATTTCAGTTGAAATTTTGCCCGTGCCTCAGGTGTCCACATAAATTACAATAATTATGAAACTCTAGCTATAAAACGGCCAAAACAGTGGCCAAAACGGAGGCCAAAACAGTGGCCATTTATCTGCCTCAAGTTGCGTTGTTTTATGAGGCCAATTTAAAAATTGACATTGTTATTTAAAGCTTGCCCAAAATATATTCAAAGTATTTAAAATTTCAGACTTGCTTCGATTTGACTTTCAAGTATTTAAATATTTTCTGTGACATTGTAACATTGCCAAAAGAAAAGCTTGGTATATTTTCGGCATTTAATTAAAAATGTAGCTAAAAATAAAATGCGATCAAATGCTTTTCAGACTTTCAACGACGAAAGAGTCTTTTAAGAGCGAGTTGCACAGATTTTACATAAATTGTAAGCCAGGTGCTCGAGTCGATAGATAAATGCTTTGTAATAAATTGTTAAATAATGCAAAAATGTTTGCAATATTTAAATAAATTTTATCTTTTCGAAGAACAATTAGTTGGCTCTACTCTTGTATTTAAATTCTAAGCATTTCGTTTATGTTGCAATTTGAGAGTTAAATTTTAAAGCAATCACCGGCTCGAAAGCCTGCCAAAGGGACAGCATTGGCCCTGGCCCCAACGCACACAGAAATAAATGGCCTGGCACAGAACAACGTTGTTCAGTCAGTCAGTTAGTCAGTCAGTCAGTCAGAGTGTCAGTTGGTAGGTTTGTCTGTCAGACAGTCGGAGAGTCAGTCATTTAGTCAGTCAAGCAGTGCAGGCATTCAGTCATTTCTTTATTCAGCATTCAGCCGAGCTTGGCCTACATAGCAGCACGAGTTTAGCCTGCTTGTGCATAGGTGTCTATGTGTGTGTAAGTGTGTGTGTGTGCGGCTGTGTGTGTGCGTGCAAGTGTTTGCAGTGTGGTTGGCTATCGAAATGTCTTGCCACGTTGCCTTCGTGTGGCAATGTCAGGCTTAAAGGCGAAATTTAAAATGCGAATTGCGGCACACACACACGGCGTATGCGTAATCTAATTTCATTAGGCCAAGCTGCCAAAGATGTGCTCCAAAACTGACTTATAAGCTGGTAGCAGCTAGTGACCTCTGCGAGGCGGCGTCCTTCGGCCTTGGTTCGCCTTCGCCGGGCTGCGGTTATTTGCATATTTAACAAGGCGTCGCCATTCAAGCCACATAATTAATTATGCAAAAGGTTGAGAAAAACAGAACTTGGCTATGTAAATAAATGCTCGGCTTGAGCTAGTCTATTTACTTATACGCATGCCGTACAATATAGCGTATACGCACTGTGGTCCAACAACTATTTTGCATAAGCCACTCGAATGGCTGGCACGTGCCTGAATCTAGCTTTAAATAGCTGACAACAAGGTGCTAAAATTATTCATAGCTTCTAATTACGTAACATGATTTTCATTTGAAAAGTTCTCTCTCTCTCCCGCTTCATTTTCTTATGTTTGTTTAATTGATTTTATGTAAATTTAATTTTGGCAAAACAAATGTAAACCGAAACGCAGAGCTCATGTCATATTTCGCTTTTGAGATTTCGAGATTTGCCAAACAAATATTATTAATTTATGCTCTTATTTATGTGTTTTTGTCACTCGGCTCTTGAGCAGCTTAATTGAGTTTATATCATGGCACTCGAATTAGTCGCCAGCTCGCCTGCTTCGTTTGATTCGACGCATCTTCTGGGAGCGAGCATAATTGCTATTGAACACATTCTGTTAGTTATTTATTAATCACGCTGCATTCAATAGATATCTTCGTTATGAACACATATCAATTTACAAGTAATACAATAGAGCGTATCAATGGGGGTTCATTATAATATTTTATATTGAGTCAAATGCGCTGGGCATATATAACATATTGAATATGCTAGCACATTACATAAAAAGTAGAATTTTATTAAAAATAAATTATTAATTTGCTTTGCATGCATGTAAAAAATAGAATTATTAATTAGTTTTTTAAGCTTTAGATTAATTATATTGATTATATTCCTCAAAAAGAAGCTAATAAGCTCTGAGCTCATAAGCTAAATATTTTCTTTATCAGCACCAAAAGCTGGGTCCATCCTTTCGATTATTTGTCATATTTTAAAATCTGACCAGATCAGTATAACAATCGCAGCCGTCGTATCGCTTATTGTATGAAAATCAATTTGTTCTTTATTTTATCAAGATTAGAATGAGAAAAGATCATCAACATCTTTTCCATTTTTGTATGATGCTTCAACGTACGAGAAAAAGATCATCAACATCTGCTCAATTTTATAGCTCCACAGAAATAATATTTGGGTAAATAGGCTTTTGAGTGGAAGCCTTGAAATGTTTTAATCATTTTTAAAGACGAGTTTTTAAACCTTCAAAATTAAATATAACTAAATAAACTATTTTTGCATGCAGAAACTGCATTAATTTGCATTTATATAATACTGATAAAAAAACAACTTTTTCTTAAATATTTTTTTAAATATTGAGAAAACTATATCTTAATTTTTATACAAATTTAAATGAATTTTATTTGTGGGTATATTGTGTTTTATAAAACAACAATTAAAGCGCAGCTAGTTCTTAGCATTGCGATGTATATCAAAGAATTGCAACATGTCTCAAATAAACTTTATTTCGAATTTATTCGAATAAATAATAAAATAACTAACTATATTTTATTTGTACTTATTTCTTTGCAGTTGAATAGTTGCAACTTGCGCCGAACAAGTTCTGCTGCAATACAAATGTTGTTGGAAATTTGGAAACTGTAATTTTTTTGATGCTTCAATTAATTTAACCACACAAAGTGGAAGAAGCAGAAGAACAACAACAACAGCAACAACAACAAGGAAAGGGGACAATCTGTAATGGGAAAGGAAGCAAAGACAAACGCGCGCAAATAACAGACAAACACAAATTGCTGAACAAACACGGGCAGGACGCAGGACATGTAAATGTAACTGCGACTACATTCATGTACGTGTGTGAAGGTGTGTGTGTTTGTGTGTGTCTGTGTAGAGCGCATAATATGAAGAGCAAATAGCAAGAAGCGCGTGGAAAATAAAAATAAATAGCAAACGACAAAACGCAGGCCACAACCAAAAGCAGCAGCACATCTGCGAAAGGAGAAAGCAGAAAGTAGGGAAGGAAGCGGAAGTGGTAGATAGAAGGGAGAAGGAGGACATCGGATCCTGGTGGGTGACGCGTTCCCTCGTTGGCGGTCAAGGGAAATTTATTGCATTGCGCAAATGAGACAACAACAAGACGCGCAGCCAAACTAAAACGCAAAGCAAACAGCACTAAAAGCAGTCAAAGGAGAACAAAATGGAATAAGAAAAAAGAAAAAAACAACAACACTGCTGCGTGCCCCAAATTGTAGCCAAAAGAAGAAAAATAACCAAAAATTCCGCAACAAATTGAAAAATTAAAGTTTTACCAGCGCCAAAGCGAACGAAACCGACGAACGAAAAACTTGGCCAAGAAAAAGCGCCAAAAGTGTTACAAACAGCCACCAAAAGAGAGAGAACTCCGAAAACAACAACTACACAGCCAGACGGAGCAGTAAAAAGAGGGAGAGAGAGCGAGAGGGAGCGGAACACATTAATGCAACAAAATGGGTGCAACTTTGAATAGACGACGACGTGGCCGTTGCCTGCAACTGAGCGCCTGCTGCTCCTCCTCCTCCTCCTCCGCCGACTCCTCCTCCTCAGCCAGCACATCCTTCACATTCAGCCGCCTGCTGCTGCCTCTGACGCTGGCTGCCCTGCTCTGCAGCGGTGAGTACTTTACGAGCGGGCGGGGGGTTAGAGGGGGGCTAGTTCCTGAATGTTTATTTAATTTATTAGCAACTTTGGCGAACGCCAACGCCAGCAACAAACGAGCCCCACAGAAATTGGCCAAGAAGTTTGCCAGTTTTTTTTTGTGCACAGTTTTTTGGGCGGGAGGCGTGCAAATATATTTTGGCCAACAATATTAGTTTGCCGCGCCACATTTTTGGCGCCCCTTTAAGAGCATGTGCCACATTCTGATACTTCTGTGCTTACGAGCACTTAATCGATTTAAGGCCTGCCAGAGTTCTGCCCGCTGCCAAACAACTTTGACAGTTGACAGAGTCAACGGCGAGTCAAAGCCTTCGAATCCTTGTATCTCCCCAAATACATTGCCATTGCCAAGCTGCTCGAATCTCTGCAGACATTGGCAAGCCGATAAACTTTGCGGCATGTTTAACCCTCTTCACGACCTTCGCTTCACTCTAGACTTGACGCATTAATCTGAACTTTAGCTTACTTATTTTTAATTAAGTTCATCAAACTACTTGAAAATATAAACAAAATTAACTGCCAACTTGGCCCTGAGGCCAGATTTGGGGACATTGAGACTAAGTAGAGTGCAAAAGAATGCAAAATTCAGATTTTTGTTTATTTTAATCCTATATTCAATATATATTTGCAACAAGTATATTATGTTATTTAGCAACTGGCATACGCGACGTATACGTAATGCAAACAAATCACAAAAACTGTTTGTCGTTTTCCAATTGATTAAACACAAATATAAATATAAATATTTTCTGATTTTCACAAATTTCAATAATTATTATTTAAATTTATGTAAATTTTAAATCTGTGAAGAGCTTTTTCAAAGCATTTGGAAACCAACAGTTTTTCGGCTGAAATTTAATAGAATAATCCTCTCAAAGCCATTTTTCATGTTGCTTCTTCTAAAAAGATTTAGACATTTACATGCGAAAAACACAAGATTTTTAGAATCTAAATAAAAAAAAAATACTTTTTAAATATGTAAAGAGAAAGCTCTTGAGGTCATTTCCCAGTATTTGAAATATTTATTATTTAAATGTCTTATAAAATATCTGGCATACGTGACGTATACGCAATGCGAACAGAACAAAAACTAGCTTGTTTGAGGTTTAATGGAGTTTACTTTCTCTGACAGCGTGCTTTTTGTGCGTCACCTAATTAAGTGGATCGCCTGGCCCGGTTTGCTAGTTTTCGAGCTCGTTTGCAAAACTTTCACGGTGCCGCATTTAATTAAATAAATAAATGTGCGCAACTTTTTCTTTCAATATTAATATTTTTTTCGATTCGTTTGCTCTGCAGCTGCATCAACTTGTCAAAGTGAATGTTTTTCCTGTGCTTCTGTTCAGGAATAGCCTTTTTTTTCTCTGTACATGCGGATAATTTGCCGGATGGTGTACAGGGGGGGGGGGACTGATGGGGGCGTGGCACAAACAATAACTGACAAATAGAACTTGGTCTAGACAGGGCGGATTTGTGAGGCACTTAATTGATTCGGAAAGCGCGTCCACTGAATTATAGATAAAAATCTTACTTACTTTTATTATGAGGTCACGTACGCAGTACAAAGCAATGTTCAGTGCGAACAAAAAATCGAATGGAAAAACTAGAAGAAAAAATCGTAGGGCAACACAATAATGAAATTAAGCAATCGTGGCGCGCACTCAAAAAGCCAGTCCAGCAAAATGGAAGCTCACTCATATTTTTATTTATTTATTGGCAGCATTAGATGAAACTAATGTTAAACGACACGCAGAACAATTGCCAGCTGCTTGGGCAAACTTCATCAAAGCAGACCTGATTCAAATTAATGAAAAAACGTGGCTTTAATCAATTGCAAGCATTTGGCTTTAAATGTCGAGCCACTGAATGCTTGGCATATCTTTGAAATATTATATGCAAGTTTTTCAATTCCAATTAACGCCTAAAAGCATGCAACAATTATTTAAATGTTACCACAGACGTGTGTCAAATTTCGTGCGTGTGTTTGTGTGTGTGGCAAGTAATTAATCATAGTACGCAAAATTGATGTTTTCAATTTAATGAAATGAATCGATTTCGTAAGGCTTGTTATTGTTATGAATGAGTGCAGTTTTTGCCGCCAGCCAATTTACAAGCCGAAATGAATTTTAATTATATTATAACAACTGTTCATGTTCATGTCTCTGTGTGTGTGTGCGTGATTTAATTGATATCCTAATTAAAGAAAATAGGCATTGTTGCATTTGGCTGCCGACAACTTGACAATGACAATTTGTACACTGTCACAGCTGCTTTGATTTATTTTCTACCCAATTTCACATGAGCTAAGCAAATTTTGCTTTATTAATTTGCATTAATTATGCCAGCTAATCTGGGCACTCTATCAGTGCCCGGGGGAATAGTTAACATAATTTTCAATCCCCGAAGAGTAGAAACACGTGGCCCCAAGAATTGTGTGCAAATAAAAAATATACGGAAGGAATATGCCTGATACACCCTCTACTAAAGTATTTGAGTTGGCCTAGATTTTAGCCCAGGAAGTGAGTCCTGGGCCTCGTCTGCAATTGTTGCAACTATGCAAAGCGACTCCTTAATGCAAATAGACAAATGACAAGCATAACGACGAGGCATAGTTTTGTTTTTGCTTGGGAATAAAACATTTCGTGGACTTTGTAGCTGCGATTAATACGCTGGTTTTGCCATTTCTATGAGCTGCTCGCAAATCGATGACAAAGTTTTCTAGTCTGGCCCCTCATCCTGCGGGACGCACGAAATATGCAAATGCAAGTGCGCCTGCAATGCAGCAAAGCATCGAGGAACGTGCTCCATTTACAGCAACAACAAAAATAATAACAACAACAACAACTGGAATGGGACGAAAAAAGAACGCACTCATCGTCAAAGAAAACGAGCCTGACACACACCGACAGGCTCACAGACTGGGACACAGACAAGGACATACAGTGAGACATAGACAATGGACGGCTTGTCCTCGTTCTTGTTGTTGCTGTTGTTGTTGTTGTTGCTGGTCTCGCTGTAGACTGAGACAAACTTCCGCTTGTGATTGCAGATTAAGCACGTTCCAGGCGTCCGTCTGTCCCGGCTGGGCCCAAAGCCCGTCAAGGGGCGGCGCCCAAATTGATGCGTATTGATGCTGCAGGCGTTTGCGAAACATGCAAAAACATCTTCTATTTGCTCAAGGCCCGCCAAATCAGTCTAAATTATCATCCCAGCTGCATTTTAATGTCTGCGTCAATTTCACATCAAAAAAATGCTCCCAACAGTCCCGAAAATTTTCTTGATTGATGACATTTTGGCTAAAGCTTGAGCTCTTTTTTGTTTTGCTGCATTTAAATTTTTGGCTTAATTTTCTTGCAGAAATATTCAACATTTTATTTTCGAAGTTTTCAATCTTATAACTTTATTTTTTATTTTTAATGTTCGTTTTTGGTTCAAAGTTCAGGCCAAAAATGCTACAAATGTTGACTTCTGATTCTACCAGCCCTTAGGGAATGACCCTAGCATAGTTCATTTACTTTTTAAAAATACTTAGCTGAGGAATGAGAGAGATTTTCATATTGGTTTGTCCTCTGGTTGGCATCAAAATATTTTTTAAAATAAATTTGAGAGGTCTGCCAAAAAAACAAGAAAAATTTTGGCTTGTAAATTTAAGGCCTCCCTTGAAGGTTATTCCTTGATTCTCCACAATGAATGCTTATATGCACAATATTCCGCAATATTCAAGCCCTGGGTAAGGCATTGAATATTCAGTTTAATATTCAAAACAAATAACTGTATGCGAGTTGTAGTCCGCTGCGTTTGACACTTGCCCGAGTTGTTTTGACTCGTGCTAACTCGATTTTATTTGACTTTGCCTGCGCCTGACATTTTGGCCCCCGTGGCTGCAAAATTAAATCATTTAAAAATCAACAATAATTAAGCACGAAACTTTTGTGGCAACTTTGTGTGAAGGTAATAGTGCTCAGATCGTAACACTGGCATTTACACGACATCAAATGGAAAACTTTTCGCCCCCGCCCCCGCCCCGGCACTTCTTAATTAAGCGCCGCATTAGATGACAAAACTTTCCATGTTGCATGGAATTTCTCACTCAGTTGTTGGCTTAATAATTAGACAGGTTGCCCCCAGACTGGACCAGCTGAGCTGAGCTGAGCTGAGCTCTCACTTGACAACTGCCCAATTTTCACTTGTTGACAATTTGATTATATTTTCCTAGAATATTTCGGCTAGTTATGTCGAATATTGTTTCTGAGAACAGCAGCAGACTCTTTTCTGAGTATGTAAACAAATCTTAGATATACTTATTCACAGTCATTTAAATATATTGACAGCTTTTTGTTTTCGAATGTGAACCAATTCTCGGAAGCAGAAACAAAGGCTATTTTGTGGAAAAATGAACGACAATAAATAAAATTTAAGCTGCAATTGCAGTCGACAATTGCGATTGAAAGCAATGGCAATGCCAACGAAAAGCTTCAAGAAGTCTTTCAATAAAACATTTTCAAAGGACGAGTTTGGGTAAAGTGTGTGTAGTGCGACTTTCTTTGAGTTGGGCTGCGCAGAATATTATGTCGAGAGTGCATAATACTAAATCATACTTATGTCATAAATACTTGGCTCAAAGTGTCCGCCACACACACACAGAGAAAAACAAAAAGCGGCGCCTGCAAACGGAAGCCGCATTCAAAGGGGCGCCGCTTCCTGGCTCCGGCTGCACTTCTGAGCCCGGCTCGGGTTCTGTGCCTGCCTCTGGCTCTGGCTCTGGCTCTGGTCCTGGTTGTGGTCCCAGTGGCGGCTTTTTGCCTTTGTGCATTGTGCTTTGTGCTTGTTTATTTTGCCGCCAAAGGCGAATGGGTAGGCGGTACGCCTCGGTTTATTTCAAACACACAAAAACTCAACTGACTTTAATGCCGCCGCTTCCGGGCGGCTTAATGAAAATGTGCACTTATTTTTAGCCAAATGTCAACGCACCGCACATTATGTCACATATTTATAGAACTCTCATCAAAGAGCGCGCGCCGTAAATATAGTCTACAAGGTAAATTCATGTTGATTCCCAGACGTTCAATTGCCATTTTATTGGTTGCCCATTCAATGAATTCCCCTCGGCAGCGCCTGTCATCACGAGCAGACGTCACAGGTAAAAAGACATTCCGAACAATTAAAAATTTGGGAACAAATTTTGTAAATTATTTCGTTTCGATTAAAAATATCAGCCTAATTAATCAAAAGCTGAAAATGCTTGTAAGTTAGTGCAACATAAAAAATCTGACAGCTTTTAAATTTATTTTGCATTTTGCTTCTTTAAGCATTTTGCTTTTCTTCTTATTGTTCCCCTCGGAAGCCTTGTCATCACAAGCAAACATCAAAATTTTCAGATCAATTGAAAAGTTGGGAAAAAATGTGGTAAATTATTTCGTTTCGATTAAAAATATCAGCCTAATTAATCAAAAGCTGAAAATGCTTGTGAGTTAGTGAAACATAAAAAATCTGACAGCTTTTAAATTTATGCTCAACTTTTCTCTGGGCCATCTAGAATTGATAGTTTGCTTAAAGCATTTTGCTTTTCTTCTTCTTGTTCTTTCAGCGCTCAGTTTTGGTGCAATTTTAATTTCATATCTTGATTTTCGTGCCATAACTTTGACCCAAATTGTCTAAGCCTACCTATGGGCTTTTGTGTACTACGTTTAAAAGTCGGCAACTTTTCGTTTCGTTTCGTTGTCTCGAGTGCACACAACACACAACTCCTTGCCCTCCTTGCCTCCTGCCTGCTGCCCCTTGCCCCTTGCTGCGGGCGAGAACTTGCCACGTCTGTACGGATTCCCTTGCCGCGGCACGTTTCGCACGCCTCAAGTTGGCCGCTTTCATTCTTTGGTAGCTCGCATTGTTGGGCTAAACAAAAGCGCATTGTTTTCGGCCCGACTAGAGAATTTCTTTCGATTTCCTTGACTTTTATGCACTTGCTGCGGGTTATTTATGGGCCCCTGGCATTGGAGCAGAGCTAAAGCGCTGCAGCCAAGAATTGTCTTTGTTCTAATGCCAGTTAAAGCGCTCAAAAAAACACAAGCTTAGTTAATCATTCAGTTTCTCTTTAAACAACTTCTCTCTCTCTCTCTCTATCTAGTGGAGGGCCTGACTATGACTGAGATACGCATCCCGAAGCACATTATGCGACATGAGGACGCCGTGTTGGGCTGCAAATTCGACTTGGATGGCGAATCGCTGTACTCGGTGAAGTGGTACAAGGATGGCTTCGAGTTCTATCGCTATGTGCCACGTGACATGCCGCCCGGACAGGTGTTTCCGCTGCCCGGCGTCGATGTGGAGGTGAGTGTCTGTGTAGCTGCTAATCTGATCGATGCGACACGATTCGATTGAATTCCACCATCGAGTAGGCAGGTTGTTTTCATTTATCCCCCAAGCTCGTCAAGTTGCCCAAGTCAATTACAAGCAAGCTGTAGAACGGCAGGCAGGAAATAAATATACATATACTCGTTCGTTTACATTTTCGGAACTCGAACAAAATGTACTCCAAGAATAAATCGAAGGTGCTGCAGACGCTGGAGGAATGCTTCCCGCCTCTTAGCCACGAAGAGACCATCGACATGATTGCCCAAATGGTCCGCCAGCCGAAAAGCAATCCCATCGAGGCCGGCCTGCGTCTGGGCAAGATTGACAAGGAGCAGGGCATTCTGCATATGGAGAGCCAAATGAAGCTGCACGCGGCCATGGAGCATTTCGATGCCACCCCGGAAGCACTGGACACTGCTCTGCCGGTCAGCGATAAGGAAATGAACGAACTGGCCGAGGTTGCCTCATCGCTGCATGCCGAGGACGATGACGATGACGACGACGGCGATGACGACATTGACGAGGAAGAGGATGATGATGATGATGAGATCGATGGGGACGACGACGACAACGAAAATGATGCAGCAAAAGAAAAAGCAGTCGAGAGCCTCAAGCTATATGATCAGAACGATCCAACGAAATGAGCTCAAATTGTCAATAGTTTAGAACTTATTCGACGGGTGCCTGCATTGAGTTTAACACTGGCCAACACAATTGCGGGTTGTTCAGTTTATGTTCGAAAATGTGTAGAATTTCAAAATTTGCATTTAAATTAAAGTTCAGTTCTCCATCGCACACTTCTATTTTCCTCCCCAGCATTTCAAGAACTTTGAGTAAAATCTTTCTCGCTAATATGTGTGTGTAAGTGTGTGGGTGTGTGTGTGTGTTAGTGCATGCATGCATGTATGTGCATATATGAATATATGTATGCATGCATTTTTGTTTTCTAAGCTTATTTGTCGCTATGCTGCAAGTTTAAACGAAACGAATTTCTACCAAGTGCTCTCCTCCTCGATTCTCAAGAATTCGAGTAGGCTCTACAGTTTTTGATGCATTTTTAGTAAGTGCCTGACAAGTGGTTTGGCGATGAAGTCAGGGGTGAGAAGGTATGTAGGTATGTATGCATGCATGCATGTATGCATGTATGCGTGTATGTATGTATGCATGTATGCATGTATGTATGTAGGTATGTATGTATGTATGCATGCATGCATGCATGCATGTATGCATGTATACATGCATGCATGTATGCATGTATACATGCATGCATGTATGAATGTATACATGTATGCATGTATGCATGTACGCATGTATGCATGTATGCATGCATGCATGTATGTATGCATGTATGTACGTATGTATGTATGTATGTATGTAAGCATGTATGCATGCATGCATGTATGTATGCATGTATGCATTTATGCATGTATGTATGTATGCATGTATGCATGTATATATGTATGCATTTATATATGAGTGTATGTATGTATGAAGAATGCATGTAAGTATCCAGGCATGTATTCATACATGTACGCATGCAGGCATACATGTATGCCTGTACCAGATAACATTGAAAAGAAAATTCACTTTTTTTTGTAATTCTCTATCTTTTATGACATAAATTTCACTTTCTATAGCTGGCACAAATGTGCAATGTTTTCTGTGCTCCCTGTTGACTTTTACTTTTTACATATGCATTTATTTGAAAACTATTCTCTTTGCTTGCAGTTGCAAAACTCGACGGACATTGCCGTTGTCCTGCGCTCGGTCAGCCTACAGTCGACGGGTCGCTATCGGTGCGAAGTGTCCGGCGAGGCGCCTTCGTTCCAGACAGTTTCCGGTCACGAGGACATGATTGTTGTGGGTAAGTGCAAGTTTGTGTGTGCGATTAAGAGAGCGAAAAAGCGACAGAGAGAGAGAGAGAGCATAGAGCAAGATTAATTGCTCAGCACGGACAAAGCGATGAAAAGTAATCTGTTTCTTTCAGTGCAATACACACACGCATATATATATATATGTATGCATATAAAATATTTCGCATTTATATAGTTTATGCTTTGGCATTGTTTCTCGCTGCGATTTACAAATTCTCAAGCATGAAACCTGTGCCAAATAAAAAGAGAAAAACAAAGATAACATACCATGCAAGGCTACGCAGCCACTTGGCCAGTTGGGCAGCGTTCAACAACCTTCACACAGATACACACACACACATACACAGCTACACTATGTCTGCACGTCTCTGTGTGTGTGTTTTGTATTATTCTGCTGGCAAATTGCCCATGTACGTGATGCAATTCAGTTGCTCACTTACAGCTCCAGACCTGGAACCAACTATGGCCGCCGCCTGGGCTTGGGTCTAGGGTCTAGCTGGCTGGGCTGAGCTGGGCTGCAACTTAATTTGAAATTTTTGCGCAATCCAACAAAACATGGCGAAAATATGGCAGAACGCAATATGAAAAAGTGCTTTGGGGAAAACTTAGAATAAACGTGTTTAATAACAGCCGCAGCGGCCGTTGAAATGCCAGCTACAAAAAGCGCCACGAATAAATCCCAGTTGCTATTCGCCATTTTCACATTTTCGCCAGCCTCTTCTACAGTTATTGCCAACTTGATGCTTGACACACGGACAGACATACACACAACTAAGAAGAGAGTAAACGACTTGAAGTCACCCTCTATTCAAGTTCTAATTGTTGTGGCATATAGTCGTAATTAAATGTTAACTATGGAGATTCCGAATTTTTGGAAAACTGAAGTAGTTATGGGAAATCTGCCTGTTGGGATTCTCAGCCAGCAGAGAAGACAGAGGATATTTATATATAGTATATTTGTCTCTACTCGAAAAAATCGTTATTTTTCTTACCAAAAAAAGTCTCACTCGCCAGCGAAATAAATAAATGATATAGCGCTTGTTTACTGCGGGCCCATTTCAAATATTCATTTGGTTCTATATGCTTAGCATAGAGTAGGGAAAGGGGAAATGGGGAAATGGGGGCGACAACATCATTATGATTATCATTGACATTAGCATTGGGCCTCAATTGTTACTCCCCGGGCAATTTTGTGTTCATTTCCGTCAGGTGGACCCAGGCAAGAGGAGCACTATCAAGCTGTGTATATCGCATAATTAGTCCAACTAACTAGCTGCTATACTATACATATATATATAAGGGAGTATTTGGGGGGGCAGCAATCAAAGCAGCACGCTTCCGTTTTGCTAGGGGAATTACATGATTACTTGACTTTAATGTTTGCCAAGCGATCTGAAGCGCAATCATCCCAGCCGCGCCTCGTTCAGGCCTAAGCGGATTAAATCGGCTGCAGATCTATAAAGTTAATGAATCACCTGTTAATGGCACGGGCCTAAAAAAAGAAACGTATGAAGCGAAAAAAAATATCAAATGATTTAAATTACCGGAATATTGAAATTAATGCGCCAGTATATATGTGCTTACGTGCGCGCGTGTGTGTGTGTGTGTGAGGGTGTTTTTATGCGGCTAAAATAATTGAATGTGATTACGGGCGCACGGCTAAATGACGAGGCGCAACACAGTTGACCCAGTTAGTGGGCTCAGATGGTTTTGATAGCTTCACGTGAAATGGGATAATTGAAGTACAAGCGCGGAAATTGAAAAACAGAAACGGAAAATATCGTCGACTGAGCAGAGCTAACATTGCACAGTTAATTAGATTATCATAAGCTGCAAGGCAATATCCTGGCCAGCTTTAGATATTACTTCCGCATGCAAGAGATATGCCTGATATATTTATTCTATATATGTCTATTTTTGGAGTGGAAATCTTTCGCCTTTTGCCGAGCAGCTCGCCAATGTAGGCTCCATCAAAGTGGCCAAACAATTAGAAGCAATTGGTCAACCAAAAATAAAAGGGTTTATATTGTCTTTTCTTTTTAAACGAAAGGGAAAAGTGAAAAAAGCGTGTCACCGCAAAGGCGCCTAATGACAAATAATAAAAAAAAAACAATAATAAAAATAATGAAAGAAAGTATCAACAGCTCAATCAATGTCAGGAGAGCGCGGATATAAAAGACCGAAAATAATAATTTATGCAGTTGAGTAGAGCTAAACAATCACAAGAACAAGAAAAAAAAGAAAGCAGAAACAAACAAAAGGAAAGCAGCAGAAAAGAACATACAAAGCATGCACAAGATTTTCTTTTCTTTCATTTCGGTTTTCTCTATCTTCACTTAAATTTTTATTTCTGGCTCCGAACAAGGCCTTGCATTTATTATGCGAAATTTCGCTATAGCCGGAAGCAGGCGGCAAATAATAATACAAGAGCAATCAAAATTATTATTATTATTTTGATCATTATTAAGGCGAACGGAGGCAAAAGGACAGCGTGAAGGAATTTTCGCAAATGCCAGACATCAGATGCAGAAGTATTTTTAAAAGCTAGATTATAATTTAGTGTGTGTGTGTGTGTGTGTGTGTGTGTGTGTGTGCATTGCAGTCGATTTATATGGATTCATTGGCGGATTTCAAGTGAAACTGAATCTATTGTCCATAGGTTGACTGACCCAATTGGCACACATCCAGGTCAGATTCAGACAGAACTACGACAACAACAAAATGTACACTAATTGTACATGAAACTTTGCGATTGTTGTTGCCAATTGCTGGTGCCAATTGTTGTTGCATTTGTGCAAAGTTATTTGAATAGCAAAATCTGCAAGCCCAACTTTAAATCGAACTCAATAAGGAGGCTCTTTAAAACGTAGTAAAAGTCTGAAGCTTTGCTCGAACTAAATTGTTTAGTTTTATAACCGAATCAAGTATTGAGGAACTTCATATAATTGCTTTCAAGCTGGACTTAGATCGTGAGGAGGAATATTCCATTATCCGACCTAAGGTGTGCTTATATCAAGCCCTGTTTGCAACGTCTTGGAGATTTTCAGGAAGTAAAAGCGACTTTGAAATTACATATATAAATAAGGGAAGCAACAAAAAAGCTCTTAATATCACGCATCAAGAATCGAGGAACTTCATAAATTTGCTTTAAATCTACACTTCAATCGTGAGGAATTATTTCCCATTATCCGAACTAATGTGTGCTTATATCAAGCCCTGTTGGGAACGCATGGTATATTTTCAGGAAGATCTAAAAAAAGCAAAAGTTACCTTAAAATTGTAAATAAGGGAAGCAAAAAACAACTATTATTAATTTATTGGGTATTATAACCGAATCATGAATTAAGGAGGTGGAATCATTATCATCAGGAGGAATTATTATCATCATCTGTGACGTAGGATATCATCTCAATGATAGACTGTAGCTCTCGCCTTATTCTGCAGCTCTCTACATATAGTTACCTTAGTCAGAAACTTACTTTGGAAAGTGGTTTATATTCTGGCTAATCGATGCGGTGAACACCTTGTGCACTTCTTCGTCTCTCCCATTGCAGTCACACCCAAGCATGGACCACAAATCACCGGCGGTCAGCCCCGATACCAAATTGGCGATATGGTGCGCGTCAATTGCACTTCGGCGCCATCGAAGCCCGTTTGCCATCTCGGCTGGCTGATTAACGGCATGCACGCGAACCGCTCCCTGCTGCGTCCATACGAGCCGCTGTCAGTGGGCCGGGAGGGTCTGGAGGTGGCGCGCTTGGGCCTGGAGTTTCGTGTGCGCGGATGACATTTCAAGCACGGCGACATGAAGTTGAAGGTGAGTTATGGCTGCCCGGATCGGCTTTAAGCTGATTACGGCCCCCGACCGAATTGAAACATTACACTGGCCAACGCGGACTCAATTCAATTTGCGCCAACATTACATGTTGATTGCTATCTGGTGGGGGAAGGGGGAGAGGCGGGGGCAAATGTGTGTCGTAAGGGCCACAAAATTTGACGTCTTTTATGATGCGACTACTACTGCTGCTCTGTCTGGCCATGGCCAATGTCCGTTTGCATATGCGGGTCATTTTGGGTTATCAGCTGAGCGCATGCGGCCAGTTAATGAAAGCATAAAACTTTTAGTGTGCCGTCAACACATTTTGCCCGCCTCTGTCCCGAGCACAGATTTCATGAGCCAGTAAACAGCTGCTGCTGTAGGAGGAGAGACTATATCGACGGCTTCTCTTATTGCAGTGTGTCGCCAAAATCAGCTCGGTCTACTGGCAGAGCAACGAGGAGAGCGTCGAGAGCGATAAACATCAGCGTATACCCGTGCTGGAGTCCAGGGAGACGGTGCGCCAGCTGGACAAATCACTGGAAGGTGAGTTCGGAGGCGCAACATCAATCATCTGCGCAACAGTTGTCAGCAGTGCATCAATTGTGCTCCATCTCTCTCTCTGTTTCTCCTTCTCTCTCCATCTATCTACCAAAGCAGACAAGCAGCTCAAGAAGAGTCGTCGTCCTGCGGCGGCCGCCACAGCGGCATCATCGGGCGCCCGTTTGGGCTGGTCGGGCAGGATATTAGCGTCCAAATCCATTGCACGCATTTCGCTGTACGCGCTGCCCGTCTTAATAGCATTTCTGTGTAATGCCGCCGCCGCCGGCTTGTGTGTTATGCCCACGTCCACGTTCACGTCCACGACCAGGAGGAGCAGCAGCTGCTGGCAACATGACCGCCGCCCGTTGGCCCAATTAAGCACATCCACGCCGTGCAGATAACAATTAACGAAGATGTATGACACCTCCAGCCCGCACCCAGGCCCGATTCCACAACTACGCCAAACTCATTAAATCTGTGTAAATATTTCAACTACGTAAATGCACAAAGCCGATAACAGAAAACAGAGAAAACGAGAAAACACACACAAAATAAGCACATCAAGTATACGCCGCATATGCCGTGCGGTTAATCAAATTCTGTAGCCGCTTAGCTACTGTACATACAAACGAGACAGACATATATATTCCAAAAATTGAGATGATATTTTAGGATACGGAGAGGGTACGGAGAGGGTACGGGGTGCAAAGGAAGAAATTGCTCAAAGTTGTTAGAAAAATACGAAAACGCAAATAAGTAATTAAACAAAAAATCAAGATATGCAACTTGTACTTAACTAGCCAAATCTGTACAAGCCTAGTTTCTAAGCATCCTGTTAATGCAAATCGGAAAATCGGAAAATATATAGCTAAAGTTAAGATTGAATTTACTGCAAATAGAGTCTTCAATATTGATGCTTACCGTAAATCAAAAATATGCTTTAAATGGGCAAATTTAATTGTTGTAACTAACGATAAGTACTTGAAAAATAATATTAGATTGAAAAATAGCGAAGCTTAATAAGCGAAGATCCAATGCAATTTTTGGGCAATTTACGAATTTTAATTATATTTGAAAAGCCAGCAAGAAAAATGCAGAGACAAACCCAAGAGTCGAGCTATAGCTCGCAGGCGCCGCTGTAAATTTCTACAGAATAAGCCTAATTAAATTGTAGGCACACATTGTACAGTTATTTCTTCTTCCTCTATGCAATATTTAACTGCTAAACACACACACACACATATGGAACACGTAAATGTGCATATCTTGAGAAATAATCCATGGATTTCTGCATGCGTATTTGTTGAATGTCTAGTCTAAGGATTAATATGCAAAATATCTAAGTACTTATTTATGTTTAGCTGTGTAAATTAATATGTAATAATGAATGTTATTAAGTCTTTAAATAAAACCGCATTGAAAATCGAAGCTGCTTTCTGCTGCTGCTGCTGCTTCTGCGTTGCCCCAAAAAGTAGGCAATACTTTTTGTGTAAGTGCAACTGGAACTGAAACTGGAATTGTCATTGTGTCAGCGTTTGTCCTTGCCTCTCATTGTTGCTGCTGCTGCTTTATACGTTTTTTTTATTGCTGTCATAATATCTCGCCTTGGCTTCGTTTTTTATTGTTATTATATTTACTTGTCGGATTCACATTCATTTGCTTTCTATACGTCTGTTTTAATGCGAACATATTTGTTTTGACTTACGCCCTGTTGGGGAGGTCGCACTTATAGGCCAGGGTCGGGGCACTTAAAACATTTGATTACGTGTCATATATCAACACATTGTACGATTGAATTTCGACTATGCGGTCGTGGTTGCCAATCATAAAGCCAGGGCGTGGCTATATTTTCATTTACCAAGCTGAAAGCCCACTGGGATGTATTATTCTTTATTATTTAATTTATCATTCATTCAAAGCTTTGACCACTTTTTCTTTGAGTCCTTTTTTCTTTCTCTGTTTTATACATTTTCGTATGGTTAAGAATAATGAAGAATTGATTTATGCTTAAATCAATACAAGATATCTAAGTAGACTTTCAGATATGCTGCTTTATTTACTTGGGACAGCACCAGCCCATCTTCTGGTCGCATTTAAAGCGCTTCAACTTTAATAATCTTGGCACAAATTAAACGTCACTTGAAATGAAACGCCTCAAGCAGAACTAGTCATGGCTGCTGAAGCTTGGCCAAGTTGTGGCACATTTAAAGTTTTTGCAGCAATTAAAAATTATGAAAGGCGCTGAGGCGCTAGCACGGATTCCGGGCACAAAGTTGCACACAGCTCGGAATGAGCTCGTGCTTATTTGCTTAATTTCACAGAGCGCATATGCACAAAAGGACATCAGTAGCAGGCACCAGCCGGGGTGCAATGTGGTGTAGGGCGCAGGGGGGGGTGTTGGCTTCTTTATTTATTTTTGTATTTATTTTTTTTATGACAGCCACTTGCATTGCATTTTGTTTATATGCTTTTAATGCAATTAGCACGCTTTTCACTTTGATTTACGCCCAGGCGCCCGAGTGCTTGACGAACCGAGGGGGGGGAACAGACTGACAGACAGACTGAATGACAGTCGGCCTGACAAACCATGCCCAAAGGGCGCTTTGTCTATCTGGGCGCACACAAGTTGTTTTTGCTGTTTTTGTCCCACTGTTTTGTGTCGCCCATTTGTCAGTGTACATATTTATGAGTGGCAAAGCGGCTTTCATCTTTTGTCCTGGGTGGCGTCTCCGGGCTGCCTCCCTTTGTTTGCCAGCCTGCCTGGCTGCTGTTCATTATGTGCTCGCTGCGCTTGTTTATGCAACCATTTTCATTAGCAGCAGCCGCGTCATTGCCATCAGTCAGCAGTCAGCAGTCAGTCGGTCGGTATTGGAGTCGGTATTGGAGTCGTCCTGGGAGTCCTTGTCGCAGCCATTTGAGTGCTTTGACCCTTTCCTTAATGCATATTGTTTGTGCCTTGGAGCGTCGTTTGTTGCGTTGTTTTTGCGCTTGGCGCAATTTTAATTACGATTTGCTCACTTACATTCCATTTTGCTGCTGCTGCTAATAGCCACATGTCCCCCTTGTCGTCGTCGTCGTCGTCCTGATTACACTTCAATCAAACGCGCGTAAATATCAATCAACGTGGCCGGCGCGAGCGACGTTCGTTGAATGGGCTAAGAAACGCCCCCGAAGCAAAACTCATTTAAAAGTAATCAACAAGTGGCACGAAAATGGAGCAAAAAGCAAGTTGCAACAAAATTGAAACTCATCAAAGAATCCGACAAGCTAAAGAAATAGCCACGTATTAAATGCTGAGCAAATAAATCATCTAAAATTCGATCCGTTCGTAACGAGTTGAACAATATATGGTATATTTTAATGATTGAAATAATACTCTATGAGAAAGGTGTTCCAAATCCTAGTCTAGAGAGGTCATCTTTATTTAAATATTTTTTATTTGAATCTCTATTCAAAGTCGAGTCTGTTTGTCGGTCTGTCTGTCTGTTTCGGTAGAATTAACTTTGAGTAAAAATACTTTATGCTCTCAAGACTTGTCTATTTCTACTAAATACATATAGATATAGATATTTGAATGAAGCTATATTATACTTGGTCTGAACACGGCCTGTTCGTCTGACCTTCAAAAACAGGTTCTTATTTTCTTTCGATTATTATTTTATACATTTATATAATTACTAAAATAGTTAAATAGTGTTTCTTATGGTGCATATTTTTGAGATTTTAAAAAGTATCATTCACGCTCAACCATTGTTGAGCTCATGAAATCTTTTAATTGTACATATTAAATAGGGTATGCCCTGAGGTCGAATGACAGAGTGTGTCAGCATTGATGTCAACATGCCGAACAGGTGTTAGGAACTGCCAAATGCAGATGTTGTTTATTTTTAAGTTATCTAAACTTAAATTAAATCTCAACTATTTACGTTTCACCCCTTAAGGAATGCAAATTTAAAAACAAAAATCCATTTAGAGCTCAATTCAATAGCTTCCTTTCACACACACACACACACCCATACGCTCACACACACGCCGCGCAACTGCATAGAAAATAGCATAGCATACTTCTGAGCGCTCGCTTTTCGCTGGCTTTCGATTTCAATGAGTTATGGGCATAAATAAATGTCAGCATCGTTACTGGACGTTGTCGATAATTTATGTTTATTGCTTATGCAAAACGCAACTCCAATAAGCACAAAATCAAACAAATTGCTAAAAGTTCAAGACCCCTGCCCCCTGCCCGTGCCCGACCCCGACTAGGAGCAGCCGCTGCTGGGTGTCAATTTTGGGGTCGTGTCTTGTGTCTCGGGCTAATGGCGGCTCGTTGATAAGCTGCTCGCTGGGAAATTAGCAAACAAAATGCGTAGCTGTAAATGCTTTTGCCTTTATATTCATTTTCGATTTTTTTGTTGTTTTTTTTTTTCGGCTAGGCCGCAAGGTGAAAATTGTGTGCGAAAAGTCGTACGTGCGTGAAAATGAATGAAGGGCGCGTGCACAAAATGTAATTGTTTGCGGCAGGAACTGTGTGGTCAGGTGGCCGGCAAAGATATGGCCCTGCCTTCTATATGATTTAATGTTAATCACTTTTAAGAGCCGGAGATGGAGATGGACTTGGTTGTTAGGCAGCTGTGGAGCTGTGGAAATGTGGCTGGGCATATTGAAAATACAAGCTCGTAAATTAAATTTTACACCGGCTGGCGCAATGAATAGCAAAAAGTCCGTCCGTCTCTGATGTTGGCCAAATGATGCTGCAGCTACTCGCTACTCCTCGTGGATGCCTTTCGACTTGGCCCCATAAATTCTTGGCCTAAGCACACGCAGTGCGCCTGGTCATCCATTGCCAACACAACTCGACTCGGGCAAAATGTCTGCTGGCCTTTTTTATCGTTTAATTAAAATTCGCAACACGTAAATCCATTTGAGCCGCTGCTGCAATCTTTACTTTAACCTTAAGGCGTTCGCTTCTTAGCCGCAATCCAAGTGCCAAGCTCTGCGAATGTCCATGTGTGTGTGCCTCTGTGTGTGTGCCTCTTGTGTGTGTGTGTGGTAAATCCCATTTTTCTATTTTGTTGCTCCATAAAACCACTTTACACAATTTTCGTCTTTTGTTTTTCGATTTGGCTCGTGTTGTTTTGTTGTTTTGGCATTTTCCTATTTTTCTTTTTTTCCATCCTTCCTTCGACTTTTACCAATTATTGTGCGCTAGTGCAGCCAGTCAGCCGTAGCGCTCGAATTAGCCTTTGTTGGCGCTACCAATCAGCCCCGCCTCCAGCCTCCAGCCTCCAGTCTCCAGTCTCCTAATCCCCACTTCAGTTCTCGTTCGTCTTCTTTTTCCTTGCTCGACTGCCTTTCATTACTTTTTCTATCAACGTACTTAGGCGCCATTGTTGTGCAGTTATTTAGCACAATCAACACCCGATGCCGCTGATAGGCCAGCCCCTCTCCCCTCTCCCCATCCCCCTGACAGACCAACAACTGCCTTTGACTTGGTACATTTTATCAATCCCTCTCTCTTTCCTCTCCCCTCTCTCCAACTTGTTCTCTCCTTCAGCCTGCAGGCACGTTGCTTTGTTCATTTAGGTCTCAGCTGAGCTGCACACTGAATTAATGGAAATTACACTACACTACCGGGTTGGGCATTAAAAAATTAACACAAAAATACACTTCGCACACCGGCAGCAATTGGCCAATTGGCATCGCATTGGGCCCCGTTGAAATGCAGCTGTTGTTCGCCTTGGCTTACACTCAATTAAAAGGCATGTCGGTGAGCCGATGAATGGCCCGTGCCAAGGCAGGCATCCGCTTGGCCCACAGTCTGATCGGAGCAAAGGATTTAGTTGCCAAGCAACAGCAGTTGTAATTGAGAACCCGAATACCTGCCTTTGTAGGCAATTGAATGGCTTTATAATGCGCTCTATGCCAGCTCCAGCTGGCTTCAATGGTGTAAATATCCCCATTTCAATTAGATGTAAACAAAAGATTCGACATGCATGTGCATTAAATCGGATTTATATCACATTCATCTGTACAAGAAATGTTGGCTTCGACTCACAGATTGATTGATGGAATATGCAGCTGAGGCCGAACTTGCTACATTTACAAATTTCTCTCCAAATTGAACTCAGGTAAAATTATAGGGGAACTGATAAAAAAAATCATAATAATATCCTGTGAAACTTTTCTTTATAAAGAACCTGTCTTGACGGATTGGCTATCAACGCGAAATGAAATTCTTGCAGATTCGGAATTTGGAAAATTCACTTTGGAAAAATCTATCTCCAAAGTGGAGAGAACGTGGGACAAAGTTTTCGAGAGCCTGCGTCAGATTTATTTAAGGGAAAATAACCCAAACAATTTCGATACCATTTGCATTTCCAACATAGTTCATTTGACACTGGACAAAGGGTAAGTTCTAGATCTTCTAGTCTTATATAAATTACTGTTCAAATTTAAAAAAATTTCAAATTAATATTCAGTCCATACAACGCATTATTGACTTTAAAGAAGTGCATACAAGTTAAGAACTAAGTTAGAAAATTTATTAAATTTATAATTTAATAGAATTTTATTTTAATTAATTTAAATTTGACAACATAATACTTTCTCGAATTTCATGATAAAATTTACCCTCCAAAATCCAAAATAGACTCGGTCAAAACTCAACCGATTTTCATAAGGTTTGTCTTTTTGTTCATTGTTTGGCCTCTAGTTTAATCTTGCATTTCGTTATAAGGAATCACTTTTGACATGGCTAAATTTTAGCTATCTTTTCAGGAAGGCATTTAGGGATAAGACTCGTGTTTATTATAAGTTAATTCAGTTTACAAAAGTTTGATAACTTTTCGGTAATTGGACAATATTTTGCCCAGCTTGAATATAAAAATTGGATACAGATCTGAAGTGCTTGGACATATTTCTAGTTATTAGCAGAGTTTTTCCTTTTACAAATGCAAGACAAATGTTCAATGTTGTTTCTCTAGAATGTTAATGGCTGGTTTGAGAAGGCAACTTTATGGCAACTGCTGGCAAAAACAATGTTTCCTCAGACTCCGAGAGCTAAGGATTGCTTACGGTGCGCAGCTGAGCGTTCTGCGGCGCATTTCAAGGGGCAAAGCAATGCAGAAGGCAGAAGTAAAAGCGTAAAAAACTTTTGCTAATACAATAATAAAAAGTTGCAATGTGCATTGTTGCATAGGTGGGAGGCAAGCCGTAGGAAGCAGGAGTAAAAAAAACAATATAATGCTAAAAATTTAAGTTAAACTTTTGCCGCCGACAAGTTGCCAACTTTAGCACTGAGCCAACCTTTAAGGTGGGCATGGGCATGGGCGTGGCAGCAACAGCAGCGCGGTTTTATATTGCATGACGGCCGCGACATTTATTAGATTTATCAACGCTGCGAAATGAAGTTCTACATAACAACGAACGGGGAGCTTGTCGCCGTAATTGCCATTGAGGTTCTGGCAATTGAAATTGATGCAAAAATTGTCAGGCAACAATCAAAACTCAATCAGACAGCAACAGTTGTCAATTAAATGCCAACGCATAATGCCAGCCCACGCGGCGTATGCGCAATATGCGGAGCACAGCTCACAACTGCAACCGCTACTGCAGAAATACTGCGGACTGGCTATATATAGTGGTTCGTGCAGCTTGTAATGAGCGTCCAACGAGCCTGGCAACAAAAAACGATGTCACCACAAAACTTTTCCGCACAATGCCATGTGAAATGCGGGCGACATATTCCGGGTCTGTCATTCGGTCTGATGAAATTATGAGCAAAGCGTCATAATACATCCGTTGGCGGAGTTGGATTATGCAATCAGTTGAAATTAATTAAATTTTAATCAAAATCAATTTGATGCCATAAAATAAAAGTGTGTAAAGGCGAAGGAATTTTATATACAGTTGTCGGAAGTCAGTTAGATTTTGGCTTACCAAAGGAAAGCTGTTCGATTTGGTATAGAGAGATATATTTAAAATCCGAAATTATCTTCAAAAAACTCCTGCTAACTATATGACATAGTGTTTCGCTCAGGTCGACTTCCTATAAGAAAAAGGTAAATCTATTGAAAGTTTTATTGAGAGCTTTAAACTGAGAGACTTGTTGAACAAGGCTATATCACGTCAGCTTTTGATCAATAATTCATACAATTAAGCTGCTCGGCGATGTCCCAAACTTTCTGATAAATTGTTATTAAAATATGTAGCAATTTTTAGACCTTGCTCCCATAATATTAATCTTGTTTAAAAACACTTTTAAGTTGCCTTGTAAAGTTCAAGTTAGTTAGCAAGATGTTTAATCGCGTCTTGGTTTCTCAACCTAGTTATAAAGCAACAAGTTTTTGGTTTTTAATAGCAAATGATTGTAATCTGATGATATCCCCTTTTCAAATATTTGGCTTGGTAAGAATGCCAAGAGAAAAAAAAAACCAATCAAAGTTCAGCATAACTTGTTTGTTGTATGTTTTCCTGATTTCATTTGCTTCATACTCCCTTTGAACTGATATCAAATTCCGAATCGTTAACATGGCCCCGGCGATGGGGTTTCGCCTTCCTGCTATTGATTTCGATCTGTTGCCATTTGACAATATCTCGCAAATGTGACGCGTCCAAATCATAAATGAGCAATAAATAACACATTGCCACATGTAAAGCTGACAGACACAGCGAGATGAAGATTTCGCTTACATGTTTATGTCGCATGCGGCCATATATGTTACGTATGTATTTATATACATTTATAGATGTCGTTGAAGCTGTTGAACGTGCCTCATGCCAAGGGTTGGCTTGGGGTGCTGCGACTGCTGTTGTTTATACCCTGAACCGATTGAGCAAGGGTAGAAGGGGTATAATAGGTTTGTCTAAGGGGAAGGCCCCTCTGATCCCATTAAGTGTGTATATTCATGATGAAGATGACTTGCAGAGTCGATCAAGTCATGTCTGTATATTTTTTCCTCAGAGTAAACGCTTTGAACGCATGTTAGTACAAAGTTTGAAGTATCCAGCACATTACTCTTGCCATCAAAAAAATATGTTAAAAATGTGATGGAATATCGAAGCATGATTCGAAGAGTAGAAGAGCTACATACTCCAAACTTTGCAAGTTCTCCTAGAGTATAAACAGTTGGATGTCATATATGTACACATTTATTCATCAGTTAATCTGAAAGCATTGAATGTATAAATTAAAAGGTGGGAAGCAGGAAAGACCCAGCAGTCTTCTAGTCGGGCAAACTCGACTTGGTTTTTTGCTTTTGCTTTGTTGCGCTTGTTGATCAAATTTAATCATATTACACATATTTCGCTCTTTATGCTCTGTTACCCCATATGGCTGTCGGGCATTGCCAGAGCACTGTGCTCCACTGTGCTCGCCTGTATTTGCTGTTGTTTACATGCACACCGACGGCCAAATGGGCAAAAATAACCAATTTGAAAATTAATGCCTTTAGGATATTATTCATAAAACTCGTGTACTGCAATGTTGTTGTGTTCAGTGTGAGTGTGTGTGTGTGCGTTCGGGTGTGTGTTTAAAGCAACATGAGCCTGTGTTCCAGAGAAAGAGAGAGCGAGCCGAAATGAAAGCAAATCAGCTAGGAACTGACTGTGCTGATGCACACAGGACTCGTCCTGACCAGCGAACCCAGCCGCCCTGCGGCCCCGCCAACATATTTATGCATGTAGATTTTTGGTTTCGCCATTTAAGCTTCATTCCATGCTCAGCTCTTGGCTAGATGCGCCCCTCTCCGGGCCCGGCTGGGTCCGGCTTGGCTTGGCTTGGCTCTTTTGTGCTGTAATTGCCCTGCGGTATTTGGCGCGTTGAAGTTTTGCCAGCGACCGCAAAAGTTTATTGCGCGCTATAAATTTAATGCAAAAGCATTTGACTGAGGAGACAGGACGACGACGACGACGACGAGCCGGCGAAATATGCAGCGAATGCCATAATTCAATTTAAGCAATTTTCGCTTAAATGCCACACAAAATGAAACTGAAAGTTTTGAATGGCGACCCAAAAACCGAAGCCGAAACCAAAAACTAGCGCCAGCCTTTATCTCATAGAGTGCCCGTTCCCGTTCCACAAAAGAAATGCCTGCAATTTGTTTGAAATTCAGTCCAAATAAAATGTGAAATCAGCCAGCTGCTGCTGCCAAGGTTAAAAGTCAAGCAGTCAGTTAGCCAGTCAGTCTCTCAGGCGGCAGGCGGCAGGCGGCAGGCGTTGTGTATCGTATCAATGCGCGGCTTGGCATAAAATGCTGTAGGAAATGATTGCGGAAATTACACTAAATCGCAGTCAGCCGCGACACACACACACACACACGCACACACACACGGATCAGTCGTTGCCGCCGCCAGGCAAATGCCAGCGAATGAAGGCCCACGCGGCGTATGAGTAATGCAAATATTTGACTGTGGCCTGCTCTGAGACGTCTTTGATATTCTTTCAAACGCGGCATTGTACATATTTTATGGGACAAGCAAAGCGTTAGTCAAGTTCAAAAATATTTAAGAAAAATATGTTGAAAGAAAAAAAATACAATTTTTATTATTTTATTATATTATTTCAAATATTTGGATCTGTGGTTTATTTTTTATGAGGCATCAGCAGTATTATAATTTATAAATTATAATATTTTATATATTTTAAAAATATCTCTCTTTAATTTGAAAAATTTCTTTAACTATATAGTCGTTCTTTCAACAGAGTATTTGCAATTCGTTCCGCATTGCGCTTGGAAGAATATTTAATTTTTGCTCCCGGCTGCTGTCACGATTTAAGTAAATAAACGTAACAGTAAATATAACATGTTGCTCCTGTGTTGGTGTTTGCTGTCAAGTGGTTTTTTGGCAATCTGAAAGTTTAATAAGACTTTCACTTTAATTCGTGGCACGTGGCACGAGGCACGAGGCACGTGGCATGAGGCGTGTTGGCCCCCAAAGAGTTGCAAAAGTCAAATATGCCACAAAATAAAAAACGGAAGAAATTTAACAACAAAAAATAAAATAAAGAAATAAACCCAAAAGGGACATTTGATACAAGACACACGCGCACACACACACACCCCTACACACACACACACACACACACACACTCACACACAGACACACTCACACCCGCACAGACACACTCACACCCGCACACTGTCAGCCCGATGTCTCTTTTGGCGATCATTTGCCTTGACTTTTGGCTGATTTTGAGCGAACTAATTTATTTTGGTCGCGTGTGTTAGCCGGGTCAAAGGCTTTGTGGCCGTTGTGTTTATATTTGGCCTGGCTTAATGGCTTTTAACCCTTCCAACCCGGAGGCCAAGTTGAGCTGCCCCGCCAAATAAGTTAATTTACGCTTTCGGCCAGCTGCGTTTCGGGGCCAACAGCTGCTTAGCGAAAATAATAACGCTCAATTAATTAAATGCATTTTAGTTCGATAAAATTGCTGCGCATTGCAATAAATTAATATTCATAATTTTGTTCAGTTTTTGCTGCTATTGAACAATAAAAACAACATAATTGCCAAATATTTGCTTAAAAAAGGCAAACAGTTTTTTATGATTTACTAAATTGTGGCAAAATGCAAATTAATAATGCAAGCTGTTTGTTTAAGTTAGCTAATTTGAAACAAATGCATTTGAATAATGTTTTTATATTTTGCTGCAATTTGCATGCGCATAATTGCTTTATGTACACATGTGTGTGTGCGTGTGTGTGCGTTTTGTTTTTTATTTAATTAAATGCATTTCAAACATAATGTTTGATTACAAATATTTTTATAAATTTATTTGACCAGCTCAATAGAGCATCGCTAAATGCATAAGAATGGCATATACGCATTTTTTTTAAATAAAAGAAATTTCCTTAGTCTATAATATAAATTAAGAATGTAAATCAAATATATATTCATATATTTTAATTTATTAATAGATTAACCCAACGCACAAAGTTGGCATATACTTTCTTTTTTTTTAATAAAATATATTGCTTAAGTCTACAATGTAATTTAAAGTAAGTAACTGGCAAATTTAAAATTCTTTTGAAATGCACCGAAATTTGCACAGACCAATAAATTTAATTAGTTTAAGTAGCGCGCTGTGGCTTGGAGCAGTAACCAAAGCAGCTGCCAAAGCCACACGCAGTGCGGACCAGAAACTTTGCCAAATTAGTTCAAAGTTCAAATTTAGGCCAACAACAACGAGAGTAACAAAAAAAAATCCGAACAACGGCGAGTCAATTATTAAAAATAATTACTTTGGCCAAGTTGCCACAGTGCAGGCATTTATGTATCTGCCACGCCCCCCGCCGCCTACACAGCAAGTTGAAGAGCAAAAAGCAAGTTGCCCCATTTGTTATTTATAAAAGATTAAACCGCAAAAAAGCAAGCCGAACGCCTGTAGAAACGCAGAAATTATAATAATATTTACCTAAATATGCCTACAGTCAGTTTTCCAGCCCCCCTCCCTCCCTATCTCTCTCTCTCTTTGTCGCGTGTGTGTGTGTGTGTGTGTGTGGGTGGGTGGGGGGCGTGGCTTATTTATGGCCACGTCCCTAATTGAATTGCAGTTTATTTGGCGAGGGCTACTTACACAAAAGCTGCCCGCGCAATGGCCACAATTTTTTAATTAACTTTCGGCGCTGCGGCAAAGGTCAGTTTTCGCTGGAGTCTCTTTGGGCCCTTTGGCCTGGCGTGGGGCTGGTGAAATGATTTATACGAAACAATTATCAGTTTAAATGGCTTATTGAAATGCGCAAAACATTACAGCTGAAGCGCATTTCACCTGGCAGACTGCCAGCCAGGCGTCAAGCTTTAATTTTATTATTATTTTTTCGCAACGTAACAAGATTAAAAAGTTTCGCACGACAGCCGCCAGTTTTTCCCCTTTGTTGTTGCCGCACGCCCTGGAAAAGCGGAAAACTCTGCCACGCTGACTCCGGCCAAAGTGTTTGCGATAGTTGCCGAGCTGCTGCATTAGCAGCGACTGGCTAAAAACTTGTTGCTTAATGAAAATGAAAATGGAAATCAAAATGGGGCCACGGTTCGCCAGCCCCAGCCCCATTCAATGAACCACAACCAGAACTCAAATGCAAATATCCAAAACAAATTCAATAACAGATAAACCTTAAATCACAGCAAAGCACAAAAGTCACAAAAAATGCACAGGGAACTGCAATCGGCCTGGCGAAACAAAATCACACCAAATATCTAATACACTCGCCTGAAATATAAATATAAATTAAATATCAAGTGAAATTTCGCAAAATTTCAAATTATATATTTTGACGTTAACTTCATAAATAAAATATTTGATTAGTCGCACTGAATTCTACTTGAAAACTTTGTCATAATTCAGAATTAATGATGCGTTTATTTCATAAATTCCTCAAAATGACAATTTGACAACTTGCATCGGATTGACAGCTCCAACGAATTTCATATATTTTAAATTAACAAAATGTGTTTCAAGTTTATTTTGTGCACTTAAAATATATTAAATCCATTTGCTAGCTTTGCCAAATGTTAAGAGCTGGAAAAATCTCTTGATCTCCCTGCTTTTTAACGTACACCTAATGGAACCTCTCGCGTTCTGGTATTTTTATGAATTTCCTAGCGAAACACGCATGATGCTGCGACGGCGGTATAAGCCCATATTCTCCATTTGTGGTCACCGACGGCCTGATGTCCTCCATGTAGTGCATGGGGTAGCAGCAAACCTTCTTATGCGACTCCTTCCTAGGCTCGTCGATGGCTGCCGTGTGCACTCGACGCAGACGATGCATTTGGGCGTATTTCTTGAACTCCGCCTCGCCGTATTCGTCCAGACTCTCTTTGTAGACCTCGCCATAGCGCGCATAGTGTTTGCCCTGTGCTTCCGGATACCACGAGTACAAATCATTCCAACGATCGCGCAGCTCTCTGATCTGCCTGGCAACGAGGCGGTGATGCTTCAAATGTTCTGTGGTTATGACTTCCCTCATTATTTCGATCGTTCGATCCGTGGCTCGAATGTTGATGTTAATTCTCTATTCTTGCTTTGTTAACAATACAACAACAACAAAAAACAAAACAAAAAATAATTGATATCTCAAAAGAAAAGTTATTAAAAGCCAACTGTCTATGTAAATGTTTAGTATATCCAACATGCATATTTTGACGTTCAATATAATTGAAAACAAGATTAATACAAAAATCTTGTTATGCTTAATTTATTTTGACCTCCTGTGCATTTAATCTTTATATAAAATATGTTCCGCATATTTTAATTTGACGTTCAATATTATTTGAAACAGGATCAAAACATAAATCGTATTATTATACATTTATTTTTGTCTTTTAGGCATATAATCTTTTTTTTAAATGTGTTCCCCTTAATCACAATCTATTGATGAGGAGGTTAATAAATTTATTATATCAATATAGTATAAAAAATATATCTGACTTCCAATCGTAAGGTCTATAAGTTAATAGTATTGTTAAGTTTTTCAATTCTTGTAATTATAATAATTTCAGTAATTATAAGAATTTAATTTATTATTATAATGCTAGCTTCAATCTTATCTAAAGAAAACTTTCGTTGATCGGGAAAAAAGCTCCCCATTTGAATGTGTTTTTGACCCAAAATCATATTCTCGATTTTTTTAATTACAATTATATTTTTAATTTTTTGACTTAAAAATTGCTCTTCTCCTCCCAATAATTATTATTTTAAAATTTTCAAATTCAATAATTTGATTTATTACTTCAATTATTTAAATGATTTGTGTGCTGTCTAAATGAGAACCATTTTTAGCGTATTCCAAATTCGTTGAACTTTTTGGCATACGTATTTTTTTCAAATATTTTTTTCATTTCTGGCCACTTTTTATTCACAATCAAAGCCGAGCGCATCAATTGCATTTCAGCAAATCGAAAATGGTCGCTAAAATTGTGATGAAAATAAAAAAAAAATTTAAAACAAACTAACAAAATGCGCTGTGGTCAGCCAAAAAAAACAGCAGACAGGCGTCCATTTGGGTCTGTTTAAAGTGTAAATAGTTGTTGTTGAAATAAAATGCAATAAACTGTGCGTAATTTGTGCTGCAAGGCACCGAGAGCATGCCATATAGTACATATATAATTCAGCGACAAAACAATTAAAAACTACATGCTGAGCGAATGCAGATCCAAATCCAAATCGAAAACCAGATTCAAATCCAAGTTCAAATGCCATGCAGGGCGCAGTCAAATGCGAAATGAGTTGCTTCCGCAATGACATGCCAGCTATGTGTGCATATGGTAGAAGTGAGGGGGAATGGTGGGGAGGCAGGGACAGGGAGCAGGGGCTGGCCAGACAGTTCGGGGAGTGTCACGTTCTGTGTGCCATAAATTTCGCATTATTCGTGCATAGATTCTCGTGCATTTCGGTTAATAAAAACCGCCAAAAAGCAGCAACAACAACAAAAATCGAAAAATAAAAACATTACGGAACGACAGCAATGGGAATTACAACAACAACAACAAAAATACTAGCTGCAGTATTGGGGACAGAAAAAAAAGTACATTTTGATGGGCAACATGGCGTATGCTTGACCACATCCGACTACACACTTCCGCGCATTTGGTGTAACAAAACCGCGTGCTGGTTGTTAACAAATGACTCGATGTGGTCGGCGCCTTGCCAACGCTGCGGGTTCAAACAACACCAACAACAACAACAACAACAACAGCAGCAACAACGAGAGGGAGCTGGTTGGATATCTGTAATGAGTCATTTTCATGGCGGGCTTGGCTTGGTTTTCGCTTTGGTCTCCGCTGGCTTTCACATTAAATCACATTCAAATAATGCGCGCGCCGCGTTGCTGCTGCATCAGCACTTGGCATTAGGAAGCGCATCCAGCGAGCTGGACAACAGTTTTAAGTTGCAAATTACAACAGCATGTCGCCCAAATCCCCCCCTCCCCCCTGAAGGGGACGCCTCCACTCCGGGCGGCAGCTGCGGTCAAAGTGCAGCCATTAGTCGTCGCCAAAAATGAAATCTATGCAGCTGCCTCTGCCCCTGCCCCTGCCTGCTACGTGCGCGATCTTTAATTAGTCGCCGGGCAAACACGCCGTATAGAGTCCGGCTGCGTCGTTCATTCAACCGCACGGAAAGATTTCGCTGCCCGGCCAACTGTAATTGGCCTAAGTACGCGCACACCTCTGGGCCAAGTGCGACATGCGAGACACGCCTCTCCCAGTCTAAATGCAACATGCTCTCGACCAGCAGGCCCTGCAGTCGAAGCCTGATGGCACAACATGTTTCGTTTATGCATTGAAGCGCATGCAGGCGCATGTTGCCATTAAATACTGACTGCTGCCTGGCGGGCAATAATGGCGCGAGCTCTAAATCCATTGGCAGTTACGGACAGTCATTGGAAAGGGCAGCAAATGGATGTCCCACTCGAAGTCATGTAAATAAGATAGAAAGATATGGATATGGCCAGGCAAGCCCTTAAAGGCATTCTGCTATCGCCCCAGAAAATATCTCTGTTGTGTGTTTATACAGTTCTCATATTAGCAACAATTACATGGAAAGACAAGTAAGAGGAGTGCCCGACTTGGGGATACCCTGAACCCTCTTTTGTGCGATTGCTATAAAATATTTAAGATACTTGATATAAATTTAATATTCTAGAAGTCAAACTGTGTGACTCTGGCTCTTACAACATAGAGATTTGCTCAAAAAACAGGATTTTGATATAGATGTTTATCGATTGCTTGGAAACGGGGCAAGTTATCGTTTATCGCAAAAAGCTCGTATTGCGCGGGAACTAGGAGCACATATGTTTAAAATTTCAGGTCTCTAGATCTTATAGGTTCTAAGATCCTTGCATTCATACATACGGACGGACAGACAGACGGGCAGACAGACAGACGGATATGGTTAGATCGACTCGGCTATTGATGCTGATCAAGAATATATAAACTTTATGGGGTCGGAAAAGCCTCCTCCTGCCTGTTGAATACATTTGCACAAATACATTATACCCCTTTTACCCATTTTAACAATCGCTGTAAATTAATAAAGGAAACGGTTTCTTTTAGTTAAGCTTACGAGTTCGGGTCTTAGTTTGTTACTTTCTTTTCATAAGACAAGCACATTTTCATTAGACAAAAACTCTTTGCATAGATTGTTAACTGAATATCCAAAATTGCAATTGTTTTACTGCTTTTGCTTGCTAAAAAACATTTGTCATATTTTTCGCTCTTAAGCAAAAGGAAACCCTTTGCGAGCTGGGATAGTATTTTTTTTGGGCCCACAGCTAATAGTTTTTAATGTGCGGCAAAATGGCAAAACTTTTGCGCCGCCGCCCAAAAGGTCAACTACATGCGCCAGATAAACGGAAAAATCTGGCAAAGTTTTCGCTTAGCCGTTTTCCGGGAAAATGCTGACACTGGCAGTCGCCGTCGCAGGCGGCCAATTGCAGCCGCTGGCAGCAACAATTTTGAGTTTATCACACGTGCCAAATTGTGCGGCCAGCGCCTGCGGCTCCCCCCCCCAAAAAAAACACAACGTGCAGCTACGTGAGGGTTGAAGCTGCAATCCCCATCAGCTGCAACCAAGTGTGTGTGTGTGTGTGTGTGGGTGTGTGTGTGTGTGTGTGTGCGAGTTAAGCGACCATTTTTTGATTTATGCAGCGGTTCAATGCAAAAAGTCAACTAGGCAAGGCATGCAGCGCATAATTTATGTCGATTTTTGTGTTGGCTCCAGTATGAAAGATGAAACCCAATTCGGTTGCTTGAGCAAATGCGGCTAATTGACTGATTTTTGTTTTTTGCCAATTTTGGGGGTCTAAGCATATTATCTTATTTCGCTTGCCATGAACCAGCCGACAGACAGAATTGGCCCCTTCTGTTGAGGTCGACAGCGATATACTCAATAAATTATTAGACAGAGTTGCGTGATATAGAGAACTTTTGGCATACATAATAAATTATTTAAATAAAAAATTATTTGTTTCTTGTATGCAAGCATCTTATAGTATATATGTGCTTGATAAGGAGTCGATTTCGGAAAGTACAAAAGCTATAAGCTTTATATATGAGATACATATTGTCAAAAGACGGATGGAGGGTAGTATAAGATAGAAGTACAAGAAGTAGAAGTAAAAGACACATGCTGATAAATTTTAATAATGAATTATCGATAGTCTGATTTATGGTGTAGAGCAGAGCGGACATGGAGAAAACCGCGGAGTAAAGTATTCATTAAAAATGGTATAAATATAGAGTACATATATTAAATATAAATAATAATCATAAGTAATAAATAATATATAACAAATATAAATAATAATCATAAATTATAAATAATATATAACAAATATAAATAATAATCATAAATAATAAATAATAATCATGGAATGTCATTTTGTGACATTATTCTCTTATACCATGCGCTAAGCCAGTTTATCATATTGTCATATATGTCGATACCTTCGCCGTTTTCCATCTGTATATATATATATTTATCACATATATCGATACCTTCGCCATTTCCTATCTGTATATATATATATTTATCACATATGTCGATACCTTCGCCATTTCTCATATGTATATATATATATATTCATCATATATGTCGATTCCTTCGCCATTTCTCATACTGTCTTGGAACTGCATTCATATTTATTTTCCTGCTCAATTCCAAGACCTGGCTGGACAGTGTATTGATGAAGTAGTGTACTCGCTCGTTCCGTGAAATGGTAGAAAAGTTTTTGCCAGTGCCAGTTTTTTTTACTATTACTGTTTGGCCTTTATTTAGCCAGTTTCATTGTTATGCGATTTTGTGGGCCATATTATTGTTACGGTTGGCAGTTAACCACGCTTCAATGCCATCACTTGGCATCATTTTTATTCTGCTTCCGATTCCGATCCCGACTCCAAACTCTCACTCAGCCCCTGCGCTCACGTAATTTAATTTAATGTTGCGTTTCAAATTGAATCTGTTCAAAGAAAATAAGCTAAAGTTTCTTCTCGTCTTTCTTTTTTTTTTTGGCTTGTTCAAATAAAAAGCACAGGAAATTTCCATTAGCTGCGTATGCCAAAAAAAAAATAAATAAATAAAAAAAATTAAAAAGAAAAAAAGCTGCCAAACAATGGAACTAAATATTTCAGGTGCTGCTTCGCAACTTAATTGAGCAATGACAGCAAATGTGTTTTTTTTTTGTTGCTGTTTTTACGTGTGAGGAGGTTGACGGGGGAGGGGAGGAGGGGAGGAGCAGACCACATGAGCAATGGACGCAGCTGGCCAAAAGTCAACGGAGCGTCCACCGAAGGCTTATTAGCCAGCAACACACACACACACACACGAGCAAAAAGCACTTAAAACTAAAACTAAAAGCGAAAACTGAAACTGAACTCAAGAAAATTAATTGCAATAAACGTGGCGAGAACTTGTGACGCCGCCAGCGTCAGCCGGATAAGTGTGCAGGATTGCCAGATCCTTGCACGCCCAAACTAATGAAGTGTCGCAATGGGATAATTAAGCTTTTAATCGCTCTGCTGCCCTGCCGCCCCTTTGCCGCCCCCAGCCGTGCCGTGTTAACGTGCTTAGTTCGCCGAGTAATTAGTATTTTATGATCGATTTGTGCACACACATAAGACCATAATTTAATTTGTGATTTCCTGGGGGCGAATCGGATGCGACAATGAAACTTTAAATCACACCAAGGGGCGTCATGTGTGACCAAAGTTTTTGCGGCCTGCGCCTAGACAGGACGCCAACTTAAACAGTCAGCCAAAAGACAAACAGACAACAACTTGAAGAGCGCCAACAACAACAACAACAACAACGAGAAGGGGCAACACAACAACAGAATTGAGCCAGGCCAAAGCTTCTTGGCAAAGATAAACATTGAAGGCGTCTTCGTCGTCGACGTCGACGTCTCCGTTGTCGCCGTCCACCAAGCTAATCCTGCAGTCGTGTGAAAGTAGCAAAAGCCGCAGCCTTGAGGCTGTTAATCCTTTAAATACAATCACAGCAAGCCCAAACGTGGGCAGCTTCAAGAAATCGAAAGCATAATTATTGGACAAATTTCAATAAGAAAAAATGTTCAGAAATCGAAAACATAGTTATTGGACAAATTTAAATAAGAAAAATATGTTCACATTTGTGAATAATGAAAAATGTTTGAAAATTTCAAAAAATTATAAATTGAAAATAGATAAATATTGTAAAGTGTAATAAGAATGAGAATGTGAGTAAAGATTTTTTAGCCAACTTTTGAATTATAAAAATCTCTCAAAATTGCTAGGACTTTTCTCCTCATATGTTAACACGCAAATGTTAATAACAGACTGCTCACTTAACAGTCAATTAACATAAGTTAATGTAAAATTACCAAATTTGTGAAGTGAATATAACTTGATATAGGTAAACTTTAAGAACGGCCCACGAACACGACCACACTCTCAAGAAAAGACATAGATTTAGTGTGCGTGTGCGTGTGTGTGTGTGTGTGTGTGTGTGTGTGTGTGTGTGTGTGTGTGTGTGTGTGTGCTTTGGCCGACATTAAGCTGATTGTTTTGTTTGGCTTAGCATTGAAATGTTGATATAAATTAATTAGTAACAAAGGGCGACGGGACAACTGAAATATTTATTTACACACACAACACACACTCATACACACGGCGGGTGTGGACATGTCGTACAAATTGCCCGTCGCCACAGAAAAATAAATAGTGCAGAAATATTTAAAAGGTTTGTCGCATTTCCATCCGAAAAATTATTTATATACTTTTGCAGCTGGGCTTACTTTTAGTATTATTTATAGAGCGTAAAAGTATCTTGGTATTATTTTTGGTATTTACTTTTGCAAACAAATAGGCCATGATTTATTTATGAACACAATTTGCCGTTGTGCACCTGTAATTGGACATTGATTGAGTTTCTGTACAAATGAATGAGCCATTTAATTGAAATTTAATACCATAATAATGTATAAGAATTACGTGTATTTGTACTCAAATAATAGCACTAATTGAAATGTGTCAAATGGCAAAATTGTTGACGGACAAATGCTGACATGAACTATGGCCCCGTGCGATGATCTATCATTATTTAAATCAATTTGCTTTGCGGCCATCTCACTGCAAATGTACACAAATTTCTGTTAATTTATTGACCGAGCTATGGCTAAATAATTTGTTACCTAATGCACATATTTTTGATACTCGAGAGCATGCGAGTGTGTGTTTCATTTAATTAGATAACAATTTGTTTATAACTTGCATTAGGGGATAATATTATGATGCCTGTAATCAACTTTTATTATGTAATTAATGCAGTTTTTTAGGCTTTAACTTATAGATCAAACTAGATAAATTGTTACCTAATGTACATATTTTTGATACAATTAATTGGTTAAAAATTGTTTATAATTTGTATTAGGCGACAGTATTGTGATTCTTGTAATCCCCTTTTATTACGTAATTATTTAGGCTTTAACTTATACGTCAAAGTAGACCCTCAACACATTCTCTTCCGCCTCCTCTCCCAGCTCTTGTCATCAGTTAGTTTGGCTCTGCTCGTAATTCAATTGCAGCCAACCAAAAATTTGCCACGCATTTCTTTTATTTTTCCACACTATTTTTTTCACGCTTCTCAGTTGCAATAACAGAGCTACGCAAGGCTACACACACACACACACACACACTCAGGCACACACATACATGTAAATTGGACTCTGCACTGATGAGCGATGCTCTGTCGGATGCGTCTGTCCGTCTGTCGTTTGTCGCCGCTGCAGTTGTACATTTGCCCGTTCTGTGTGGCAGTTGCATGTTTAATTGCAACTAAAAACAGCAAAAAAACAACAACAACAACTAAAAAATTGCGCTTGCAAGTTCTGTGAACTGTGTCAAAACATAGGGGTACCAGGGGCAGAGGGGCCAGTTACAAGAAAGCGCAGCAAAAACAACAAGAAATAATGCATCAGTCGAAAGTGCCCGACTCGAAGGTACTCAGCACCTTGAAGCTGGGTCCAAAAGCTGCCGTTACATAAAATTCTGTTTATCGATTTTGAAGAATAAGAAGGAATAATCAAGGAAATAAAATTGACTTAATATTATACGAAAAGTTGTGCTCCATTTTGATGTCTCCATCAAGAACTTACGTTCCATTTCAATATCTTCAGCAAGGTTTCAAGCTGTGTATTTGGGGTTCCGATTCACGATTCATGAAATAGATTATTTAAATCAATTTATTTTCTTCCTATGAGAATTTATGTTCGATTTAAAGTTCTCCATCAAGGTTGCAAGCTTTGTATTTGCGGACCCGATTCGTGGTTCAGGAAATAGTTTAATTTTCTTTCTATGAGAACTTATGTTAAAATTAAATGTCTCCATTGAGGCTTCAAAATTTTGTATTTGGGTGTCCGATTCACGGTTAAAGAAATAGTTTTTTAAACTAATTCGTTTTCTCTCTATGATAATTTATGTTCCATTTCAATATCTTCATCAAGGTTGCAAGCTTTGTATTTGGAGTTCAGATTCATGGTTAAAGAAATAGTTTTTTAAGTGAATTCGTTTCTTTTTCCGATTCATGGTTCAAGAAATAGTTTTTTAAGCCAATTCGTTTATTTTTCTAATATAAATTGGTTCAGATTTAGGCTGTGATATATTTTTATTTACAGCTGCACTCTACTTTCGTCTCGACATGTGAAGCTTGACTCGACTCAAGCTCGAATATGCATCCTACTGTCTGTTACATACTATTGCACGACTGCAATATACCCTGTTTTGGGCATAATCAATGGATACGGGGTATTAAAACAGAGTGCGCACTGTTTGTTGTTTAGTTTGGCTGCTGCCTGCTGTTTGTTTGCTCGTTTGTTTGTCGCTCCTCGTTTGCTGTTCGCCGTTCGCCGTTGCCCGGTTTCCTGCAATTTGCGCGCAGCCAGCGCTTCCTCTTAAGCGCAGCAGCGCAGCAGCGCCGCAGGTGTTGCCGCAACGTCGACGCCAAAGTCGACTGCTATCTGCGCAGCTTTCCTTTTTGACACACCATTTTGCATGTTGCATGAGCTCTTTCCGTGTGTGTGTGTGTGTGTGTGTCGCATATGTCACTTGTCCAAATAGCAGCGACGCTCACCTGTGTTTGTGCGCAGGTGTAAGGGGCGGGAAAAGGTACGAGTAGCCGTGGCTACTGCCGGGCGTCTGGCCATGCATGCAAATGCAACATTTGCAACTGTTTGTGCGGCCATGTTGTTAGCTTCCCCCCCCTTTTTTTTATGCTCTGTACGACAAGGTGGCAACACTGACACCAGCGACAACAACAACAGGAACATGGACCGGCAGTAATTTGGCCACCTTTGCGCTGTGTTTGTTTTGGGCAGCGAGCAGCGCCATCAAATGAACCCAGGGACGCGTGTCGGCAGTAAGGGAGCAGGGGGCAGGGTTACCCGGGATTTAGGGGTTAGGAGTGCTATCAAATTCAAGCGACTGAAATCTGCAAACAGGCCGTGTGCCCGAGCTGAGCTACAAACACGTGAAGAGCTTTAATCTAAAGCGAATGAATATTGAAAGGACTCGAGACGAAGAGAAGAGAACTGAAAGCAGTTGCAGAGAATTATTTGCCTTAAAGTAACTTTTCTACTTTAAAGCTCAGAGTTCTTTTTAATCAGAATATATTCCTTATTTTCAGATTATCCTCACACATTGTAAATATTTCGATGCGAGTTCATTTAAAAGAACAGCTTTAATCCAAAGCGCATTAATATTGAAAGGCTTCGAGAGGAAGAGAACCGAAAGCTGTGGCAGCGAAGTATTTGCCTCCAAAGGTATTTTTGCTACATTAGAGTTCCATTTATTCCTTTTATTAATATTTTAATTTTCCTTATTTACAGATTATTCTCACACTCTGTGGACATTTCGATGCGAGAGCATTTAAAAGTTTAACATATCTATAAATAATACGTAAGTATAATTCATATACGAAAACAAACTGATAGCAAAGTATTTGGCTGTGCCTGAGCATCTCCAACATGTAAAGAGCTTTTATGAATATTGAAAGGCCTCGAGAAAGAGAAGAGAACCGAAAGCTGTTGCAGAGAAGTATTTGCCTTCAAATGTTCAGCTAAAGTTACCTTACTACATTAAAGCTTCGGTTATTCTTTTTTTTTATTTGAAAGATTTATTTTATTTTATTTTTAAAGAAAATTTTACTACATTAAAGCTTCGGTTATTCTTCGTTTTATTATTTTAAAGATTTATTTTATATTATTTTAAAGAAAATGTTCCCTTATTTTCAGATTATCCTCACACATTGTGGACACTTCGATGGGAGTGCATTTAAAAGTTTAGCATATCTATAAATAATACGTAAGTATAATTCATATACGAAAACAAACTGATAGCAAAGTATTTGCTACAGCCCTTCATTTTGCCTTCCCTCCCCAGCCCGCAGACTGATAGCCGTTGTTACCCTTTTCCATGCTCACTCACACGAAATTCAAACAAATGGCAAAGTTAAATTTGAAAATAATAGAAAAACTTTTTACAGTCGCTCTGGCAAACGGCAACAACAACAATAACAAAGGCAGCAATAAGAGCAACAGCCACAACAACAGTAACAACAATAACAACAAGTAACAACAATAACAATAATGCAACTAAAATGAAACTATTTCGAGTGAAATAAATCTGTTAGAATGTGCAAAACTCCGCCAGCGCATTGCGGCGGCCATTTTCGGGGTGCAGCAACTATTGATGGAGCCGGAGCTGGAACAGGAGCTGGAGATGGAGCCGGAGTAAGGTAAGGGCTGCTTTTCCCAGTGGAGCAAGGGGTGAGTACAGTTTGGGTTGTGGAATCAGTTTTATTGCCAAACGTGTTTGTTGCTCAATTTAACTAAAACTGCCGGCATCGTTGTCTGTCGACAAAAATATATCGAACAATGCAATTGCTAGACCAAGCCGATACCCTGCAAAGAGTCCGGTTATTATGGCAAATTATTAATAATAATAATAACAATAACAATAACAATAACAATAATAATAATAATAACAATAATAATAATAATTATGTTGATGATAATAATAATAATTATAATAATAATAATGATGATGATAATAATAATAATAATAATAATAATAATAATAATAATAATAATAATAATAATAATAATAATAATAATAATATTAATAATAATTGTAATAATAATAATAATAATAATGATAATAATAATAATAGTAATAATGATAATGATAATGACAATGATAATGATGATGATAATGATAATGATAATGATAATGATAATGATAATGATAATGATAATGATAATAATAATAATAATAATAATAATAATAATAATAATAATAATAATAATAATAATAATAATAATAATAATAATAATAATAATAATATATAATATATGAAAACAGTTTCGTGACCGACAGCAAACACACAAGCACAAAATATATATATATTATTTCTCTTACTAATCTAGTCTATATGTATATATTTTTTCTGAGCAGACTTTGTTTATTTTTGAAGCGATTTCTTAAATCATAAATCATCAACTAATATAACCCATTTAATGGCTTATTGGCCAGCGAGTAGAAAACTATTTGCTTATTGAACTGGTTGTCATTTAAACGAATGTTATTTATCATATCGAAATATATATTTATTTATATTTTCGATTTTATATTTTTATATACATATATTAAACATTATTTTGCAATGGCGCGTTTCGGTTGCGGATTCATTCAGTTTGCGAGTTTTTTTTGTGCATTTGTGATTTGAAATCGATGCATAAATCATGAATGGTGTCATTGTCGGTTAGCTGGCGGCATTTATTGCCATCTGCGAAATAATATTTTTATTTTCTTGCGGCCTGTAAACATGGTCGGTGGCTAACAAAAATATTTGCCCAATGAATATGCATGCAGCGACAACTTGAACAAAGAAACAAACAGCCAAGTGTCAACAATCAGCGTCGGGGCACCCAAAGATCACCAAACTTTTTGGCCTAGAAAAAATGTGATAGGAGCTTGAGGGGGGAGAGGGGTCCTACATTTGCCATGGCCAATTGCCTGGCAGGTGACGTGCCACTTGACAATTGCTACGTTTTCGATTTGCCGAAAAGTGGCAACAACTGGGTCCTGGCAGCAGAAGGTGCCGGCACGCCCATTTCGACGTGGTGCTCAGTTCAACGCCCCCGCAGCGAGCGTCGACGTTTACGTGACTTGTTTCATAAACAAACAGCAGGCAAAACTGCACGGAAATTGCCAGCGTAGGTGGCGAATAACCAGACAGAGGGACAGACAGAGAGACAGAGAGGAGCGACAGGACAACGGCTGCAGGACACATTTTGACAATGCCACAGGCACAGGTGCCTCATTGGTTCGTGTGGCTACACTGCAAGAGAAAACGGACTGAGTTTTGTATTTAAAAGGGCTAACAGGCATATCATATCGGTCCTCAATTAATTCAAGGCAATTAAAGGGGATAATCATTTGCTTATAACAAGTACATTTCATTGAAATGCGCTGAGTTCCTGTTTAAGCGGAATACATTTACACTCTCTTACACACAAAAATGTTCTTAAATTAAGTATGAGCTATCCTTCGTTTCAAAAATATTTCAATAATTTTCTTGCTAAAAAGAAGCTCTATCCAAATACAAGTTATCTTAAATTCAAAGACGAAAGAAAGCAATAATTGGGAATTTTATTCTTGGTTCAAAAAATTCTATCCATTGTCTGACAAACTTTATATGGGATAACAGGCATATTATCTCGGTCTTCCTCTCTTTAGTACAATTCATTTTAACATTTACCACAATTAAGTATATTCAATTAAAAGGGATAATCATTGGCTTATTCGAAGCACTTTACATTCGTAAATAAGCCCTAATTGAAATGTGCTGAATTCCTGCTTAAGCGGAATATATTCCCACACTGCTGTACTTGCTATTTAATTTTTGGAAAAAATATTCTTAAATTAAATATAAGTTATCTTTTGTGTCAAAATTATTAATTATTAAATTATAAAATTTGTAGGCATATTATTTCAAGAATTTTCTTGCTCAATGAAAATTTACTAAATTAAAAGATTAAAGAAATAAATAAGTAGCAATTGTGTTCTTGGCTTAAAGAAAGTCTAACTCTTTTCTGACAAGCTTTATATATGTGAAGTTTGTAAAATTCTTGCTGACCTTTTTCTCTGTGTGTCTGCAAGTGTGTGTGTGTGTGTGTGTGAGTGTGTGCGTGTGTGGGTGACATTGAGCAAAGTTGCTTGCTGGCAATTTGCACTTTTGCATACAAGTTGGTAATTGTTTCCGCCAAATACTACAGCTGCGCTCACATGGCTGGCTGGCCCCGGACCGAGTGCAATTATGGCCGCGTTCCCATTTTAATCATTCAAAAGTCAGCGCGGCGTCAGCCAAAAGGGCAGCTGCGTCCATTTTTGGGGGCCTGTCATCTTTTGCATAACGCGCCGATGTCGTTTAACCGAGTTGTGCAACAATTCAGCGTACATTGCTTTCAGCTCTCTAAATGAGACATGAAAAGACACGAAACTTTTCTCATTACGCACACACACACACACACACATAAGCCACTTATGGGCGCCCCTAACTTGTCGCACAGATACAATCAGGGTGCAGTGTGTTGGCAGGGGTAGGCAGGCAGGCAGGCATGCGGGCGGGGTTGCAAGTGCAGCCTGCTTGAGGGCAAGTCAACGATGCGGGCACCTGGAGACAGGTGAGGCTACATGCGGAGCAGGCGAGAAGCCAAGTTTTGTGCCAGCAATTTTCGCGTCAAGGCGAAACTTTCAATGCATATTCAACATCATTAGAAAGTCAGGACAAAGTACCCCGGCTGACTGGCTGACTGACTGTGGGCCAGGATTTATGGCATGCCATCGTTTGGGCGTGTCAGTTAGGCGTTTATTCTCTTAAATATAGTGAGACAATGCTTTAATAAGTATAACTATTATAGATAAAATGAACACAAGGACAACTACATGATTTCGCAGGCACAGCAGCGACCAGTCGGTGTAGTTTCGGCACCTGGCTCGACCTCGCATTGATTGTGGCTCTTGGATCGCTTCTTCATCGACGGCTGCCGCTCCAGGTCGCCCACAGACTCGATAATATTCGGCAGCTGTTGGATGCCGCCGCCTGTGACATCGCGCTCGGCTCGCGGAGCCAGCTCCAGCTGCGCCTCCGTCTGGGACTGAATGCAGCTCTCGCTCCAGATGCCATCATAGCGCGCTCCGTACGATATGTCCTCGCCGGCGGCGTTGCTCCAGCGTGTATAGCCAACCACTGGGAGAGAATACACACATTTATACATATATATATATATATAGCCCAGGGATGGGATGGCCACCTACATTCGTCGACTATTTTGGCGGCCAGCAAGCGGTTTGTTACGCCGGGCACAAAGTCGGGCGCCTCCGGATTTAGGCGTTTGTCCAGAGTGCGACTGCCGCTGGGCAGGACGCGGGCCTCGTCCTCCTCTGTCACAAGGTGACCCTCTGCCTCGGAACGTTCGTCCACCTCAGTGGTTGTACCTACATCAATCCCTTCGCTATCGTTGCGCATTCTTCCTAAATTCTTATTCCTTGCAGTTCTGAAACAAATTTCCAATTAATACTACTTACATTCGAATTAATCTCCCTAAGCGAATGTTGGCAGCTTTTGCAAGGCTCTTCTTTTTTTATTTTTACCCCGAATATATATAAATATACAAGTGTGTCAAGGACCCAAATCCTTATATATATATAGGTGCGCCTTATGATATCACAATCTGCACGCACTTCCCTTGTTGCCGATTTTTCGAAAAGCTTCAAGTTCCCAATGTTTGGGAGCTTAACAAAAAAAATGTATTCAATTTGTTTTACATTTAGCAGTTACATATTCTTCACAATTTTTGATCACAATTTCAAAGCTATATACGAACAGAAAAGAATATTATATACATTTGAACATAAAACTGCCGTAAGGTTTTACATTTTATTTCTTTTATTGTTCTAATGAAATCTTTTGGACAAACAATCCGAAAAAAACTGATATCCTTAGAATTTGCTGCCACATTCAGGTGAATAGAAATTTGTGAAAATTCAGCAAATTATACTTTTTCGGAAATCGTGTTCATTGACTGCTCCATTGTTGCCAGCTGAACTAAATAATATTCTTTTGTATATAAATATATATATATATATGTTTTCCAATAGGACTACTGCAAAGCAAAACACAATGCAGCTAGTTTTAATGCTTTTGTGCTGTTTGAGCTGCTTTTGGGGGGCCACGCCCACAAATGTAAACAGCAACTATTGTATATAGTACATATATTGCATGTAAAAGCGTTGCCCAACACGGAGCATAAAATAAAAATGCCGTGCATCGGGACTTGCCAAATATTTTGCCAAGCCAAATAAATCCATTTCAATACCGTCGAGAGAGCGAGAGAGAGAGAGAGAGAGCGGGAGTCGAAAAATATAAAATGTTATATTGAGTAACCGAAACCAGATCCGAATCGATATGAATCGCTGCGTATTTGAGAGTATTAGTGGATTAGGGAGTGCAGCGAACTCACAAAAGCGCCAGAACTATGCGAAACCGCATAAACAACAACGTAAATAAATCAATGTAAACAATCGAAACAGTTGTCGGTAAAATTGAAATTTGAAATGCAACGCTGCAGTTGCCCGTTCCTCGTATCTTTCGTGTTGGCTGGCAACCCTGCCCCCTTTTCTACCCTATCTACTACATATGAATTCTGGCAACAACTCATGGGAATAACAATTTGAAATGAAACACGAAAATATAACTCTGGCCCAAGACAATAAGCGTTAATTGACAAATACCTCGACGTAGCTGCTGGCTAGTCGAGTATGCATTACACAACACTGGCAGCTGCCAATGCTGCCAAGTCCAAGTCTCGCAAGGAAGCCTAACAGTAAAACTGAAGAGACTGTGTGTCAGTGTGTGTGTGTCAAGCTTCGAGTCGCACAGTGGACTTCATAGTCTCTTTCGTGCTTAAATTTATAATAATTTGAATACTCTATATAACTATAGCTTAGGTCTATATCTATATCTATATCTAGAGTATATCATTTTACAACACTGGCAACAGCCAATGCTGCCAAGTCTGAGGTTTGAAAGGAAGCCTTCCTTTTCACTGATTAAACTTTTAATAATTTGAATACTCTATATATCAATATATTTATCTATATCTATATATCTTTTTCAATATTTTTCATCTTCATCTTTAGTCTGTCTTAAAAAACATTCCATTCCCATTGTCTTTCCATTCTCATCAACTCTTTGCTAACAAATTTTTGGTGTAAAGTCAGAGATTGTCTGTCCGTGGGTGCGGCATCATGTGACACGTGTCATGTGGCACTGCAGCAACTGGGAGGGCAGGGACAGAGAGCAGGAAAAGGAGAAGGAGAAGGGGAAGCAAATGCCAACGCATGTTTTGTGAGTGCTGAGCATGAAGGCGAGTAAAATGAACTGCGCATGGAACAAAGCCTTGCCAACGGACAACTCAAATTCAGTTGCTGCCTGCCTGCCGACGACTTTCAAGTTTCAGTTAACAACGGCAACAACAGCCGGCTGGAGGGAAGGGATGGGAAGGGCGGGGGGAAACGTGGCAAGTGCCATGTCCAAGTGGCATGTTAACGCTCTGTCCGGTTCTGCTGGTTCTGCCATTTCACACCGCGTAGATTTTATGTACTGTGGAATCTTCAATGCGCCAGTCCCAAAAAACTTGCGCAATAAAATAAAGTAATTAAAAACCGCAATTTCCAGACCCGACACCGACCCCATCCATCGTATCCCCATCGAGAGCTGCCCCTTGAGAATTGGCTAATCTGCCGCGCTTTTATTGAGGAAATACAAGTAGGTGAATGTAAATATCTGCTGTCGAGCAGGTGGCGTTAGCCAACCCCAAAAAAAAAAAAAAACATTTTTATGATGGAATTACAAATTTTAATGTTTGCTTGTTTGTAATTAAATTTGCTTTTGTTGTCGCGCCGTGTTTATAGTAACTTTTGCTGTTTTATGTGTGACTTTTATGGGCGTGACACGTGAGCTATTTTTATGACATTGAAACGGAAGCAGTTGCCGTTGTCGTTGTCCTTTTTCAAACTTTTTAATCACGCAAATGCGCCTAGCAGGCTAGTGAAATTTTAATTAAAATAAATTGCCGGCAAATTGGCTGCATTGTTGCCGCCGAACCGAACTATAAATGTCAGTTGCCCGCTTTAAAATGCTGGCAAAATTGAATGTAATTGCCATTGATTGCAGCTTAGAAGATTTGCGGGTCGATATGTGGGTCACATCAATGCAATACTTGCAGTTTGAATCGTTTTGCAACACTGCTGGCAAACTCTGTCCAAGTTATTCACAGAATCAACATTTATATTGGAGTTTATTGTAGCCACACCTCCTTTCTGTTGCAACTCAGATTTGATGATAGCTGGCAGTAAACAATCGATATGTGGTTCAGATCAATGCAGCTCGAATCGTTTTGCAACACTGCTGGCAAACTTTGTCCAAGTTATTCACAGAATCAACATTTATATTGGTGCTTCTTGTAGCCACACTTTCTTTCTGTTGCAGCTTAGAAGAATTGCCGGCAGTTAACCAATCGATATGTGGGTCAGATCAATGCAATACTTGCAGCTAGAAACGTTTTGCAACACTGCTGGCAAACTTTGTGCAAGTTATTCACAGAATCAACATTTATATTGGTGTTTCTTGTAGCCACACTTCCTTGCTGTTACTTTTCTTGGTTGCGTCGACAAGTGTGAAGGGAAAATATCTCAAAGGTTCAATTCAGGCAACTCGCCCACAAACTTAAGCACAACACTGGCTTTGGCCCAGACCTAAATGTAAACAGCGAAACTGTCAGAAGTGACTGCAAACTTTTTGCCAACAATAAGTTAAACTCGTCGTCGCCGTCTTTTTTTGCTCTGCTGCTTCATCCCTTCCCTGCTGCAGTCCGGGCGGCGCCAATGATGCCACAAAACTGTGCGGCACTTTTGCCGTTTGCCACGGTGCGGCATTCATCAATGAATAGACAGATTCCCCGAAAATTCCAAATATATACAGTGTATACACTCCACTCGACACTGACGCACTGACGGCTGCCCGCAACATGTCAATTTGTTGCGTATACGCCGCATGGGACAGCCAACAGCCAACAGCTACAGCTACGGCTACGGCTACGGCTGGTGGCCAAATAAAAGCCAACGCATTTGCAATTGCCTTTCGGTGCGCGAATGTGCGCGGCATAGCTATGAAATGCTCGGGAGTCCACGGCAATTTCCGGCCAAATAGAACGCATTCGCTGCAGTTGCTCGCATGCTTTGGGTTTGGCTTGCAAATGGTTTTGAACTTTTCAAATATTTACAGCACGAAAAGCCAATGAGACTTGCCTCGGCTAGCCTGACTTAAAGCATTTTACTTAAGTCAAGCCTTAAAGCTGGCTTTTGATATCCCATAACTTCTACACCTTCAAATCACATAGCTTTTTATATATATACATATATAAAAAAAACTTTATTTAAATCACATTTCAAATATTTCATTTGTAGACAATGACACAATTTCGCGTAGGCTTGGCGTTTGCTTTAATGGCCGCCCCATAAATTATAAAACATTGTGGACAGGTGAAAAAAAAAGTGAAAGGTATGTCAATATAACCTCATTTTATTGCTGCTGCTCAAATTACGCGCACATTCGGCATTCGGCATTCGATTTGCTGTTCGCTCGACTTTGTTTTGACTGTAACTCAATCAGGTCTGACCCTTTGGCGCTGGCGCTGTCTCAATGACACATGCCAATTATGGATATGTATTTTTTATGATGTTTAACGTATTCAGTTGATTTTCATTTGACCTTTGCCGGGCAATTTGCTCGCACTCGTCAATGTGTCCTTGGCACCGTTGATGAATCATTTAAAAGTGAATTCATGTCATTTCCGTCATTATTTGCTCAGAGGAGAGGGGAAACAAAGTGAAACTGTTGGAGATAGCGAGGGAGGGGTGGCGGCAGTTGAAGGAAGCGAAAACAATAAGCAAATGTAAATCAACAGAATGAAAAAGACATTCAAGTTGTCAGGCGTGGCGAGAAGGAAAAGCGGCCAGATTATTAAATCCCTACATGACAATCGACAGCAGCAGCAACAACAACAACAACTCGAATGAGATCCTTCAGCCACGGCGACGACAGCATTGTCAGCCCCAGTTTATTGTCAGGACGCCTCGACAAGGACACGGCCAGCAGTCAATAACGCCAAAGTGAAGCCCGTGTGGAAAGTGTGCGGCATTCATATATGTTCAGAGACAATTATGCTTCCTTTCGTTATTTCATTCGCCTTTTTAAATTAAAGGCAATTATCCTTATGTACATTTTTCAGCATGAACCGACAGCTGCCAATTGCCACAGACAATTTTCAGTTGCCAGTCGGTCAGCCGCTCCCATTTTTCATTTTCTAATAGCTCTTTTTTCTGCTGCAAAAGAGAATCCACAATTCAGAGTCAATAATTGTTAGAGAGAAGAAAGATATTATTGCAACATAAGCTTGACAGAAAATCAGACAACAGGAGCCCTTGACCCAACCACCCCCCCCAATTTTCCCCCCCGCCAAAACTCCTTATTAACCCCACGCAATTTCACCCCGCAATAAAGCCAATTTTTTTATTTAAGGTCAGAAGAAAAAAAACACATTATTAAATTGAAATATTGATAGAAAATCAAGAAATAAACAGACAACACATATTTATATTAAATGATAAATATCTTGAGGAAGATTTTAAAACTTTTGTCAATGCTGCCCTATAATAATTATTATATTATTAAATTAAATTTTTCGGCTTTTATGCTATAAGTTTTTGTCAGCGAGGTTATTTAATCTTTGACTCAATAATTCTTTTGCAGCTTTGAATAGATGGAAGTAAAATATTATTGAATCTTAATTTTGATAGAAAATCAAAGCAAGGCTGCCCTATAAGCTCCTTATATTTATCTATTTATTATTTTATATATTTATTTCGGCTTTTATATTTTAATTTAAGGCCTTGCCAACTTCTTTGAATATTGTTTTATCTTTTGAATTGAACTTTCACTCTTCACCTATGAATGAAGTGTACTTAGAGCTCTCATTCGGCACAATTCGAAAATAAAAAAGCCTAGTTACTTTTAAGACTAGGCTAATAACATTTCGTCGAGCGCTCTCGCTTTCTGGTCTCAAGTTTTCATTTCTTTGAAAGCATCAAACGAGACTTGTGCGGAATATCAGTTGCTTCGGTTTGAGTTCGTTTGTAGGGAAGTTTTCTTTCGACTGAGACTCGCTTCGATTCGCAAATGCTTTTCACTTTTTGCCCAAGCTCAACTTTGAATGCGTTGACTCAAGTGCCGCAATTTAATTTGCCTTCACTGTTGGCTGTTTGCTGACTGATTCAGCCGGTTTTCGATTTGGCCAAAATGTTCAACATTTTGCCCAAATAGGTATGCAATAAGTTTTTGGGGTTTTCGTATAAAACCGCAAGTTTGCTGCTTACCACATTATTTTATGCTTCACAAATTAAATACATTTTCTTAGCTTAAGAAAATATATAAAATATGCATAGGGAGATCTGTTGTGTGTGTGTGTGTGTGTGTGTGTGTTGTCTGCTTTGATTGTTGGGCTCTAGACCGCATTATTTTGTTTTTAGTCATGCTTTTTGTAGTGGCCAATAACAAACACAGCATGGAGTTGCCTGCTCCTTAGTGAAACCTTATGCTGAATGTCCTTTGTTGTCCCTTTCCTGCATTCAGAATTCAATTTATTACACGTCCGAATGCAACTGACTTGCAATATCTGCAACAAATTACAGGCCAACTTTCCTACATTATTAACCATTTTTAATTGACGAGCGTTTATTCGTACAATTTCTTACTTCCTGCGTCAACTAATGCAAAGCATTTATTATTCAAATTGCCATTTATTAAACATATTTTCGCAGTATTTTAGCAATTTTAATTTGCAAGCAATTGCTTAATAATAGCATAGGTTAAATATTATTTTAATTATTTATTTATCAATTCGGTGTACCGAAGATTAAATACCCTTTCGATTTATTACTGTTGATCAGATTGTGATCAGGTTTTACAAGCATAGTCAAGCCCCGTTTTTTAGAAATTGGTTCATATATTAAAAGTAGAACAACAGCAATTATTTTCGTAAAGTATTTTCGGATCTGATTCGAACTACTCCGACAGATCTTTCTGCAGCAAAGTTTCCCCAAGTTACAGAAAGATAGACAGATGGGTTTTCTGTAATATCAGCGTTTATTTGAGTTATTCTTTCCGGATATTTGTAACATATATATGCCAAATTGGAATAGATGGATAAAGGAGCAAAGCATAGGAAGCTGTTTGAGTGAGCCTAATATGCTTTATGGACATAATTCAGGTTGTTTGGGGTTGATAGAGTGATTTACTCGTGGTTTGCTTAATTCAAATGCCTTCAAAACAATTCTATTTGCATGCAACATGCTTGTCAACTGCAGAGGTGTGTGTGTGTGTGTGTGTGTGTGTGTGTGTGTGGGTATTTGTGTGCATAGTAATGCTTAGCCAAGCGTATCAGTTACTGGCTTGTGCTGCCTGTTAGCCCCGGCCCTCAAGGAGGACTCACACCTCAAATCTGTGTCACCGCACATGGCTGGTTAGCAAAATTTGTGATTGTATTTGAGTCAATCAGAGTTGGACATATGCACACACACACACACACACACACACCGACACACAGACACGCCTTTGTAATTAGCTCATTTATGTTGATTTGCTTTGACAACGCACCACCTTAAAATATATACATAAATTGCTTCAATTAATTTTGCCTATTCATTATCGGCGCTTCTAACGAATTGCCACATATCAAGCCGCACTAACCAGAAACCAAAGCAATTCATAAATTTGTGGCAAAATGTTATCGACCACTTTCCAAATGCTGCGGTCAGCCTGTTAAGTGCAGCTCGCTCTGCCCAACTCTGCACTAAATGACATTTGATCAGCATTTGGCCAGCATAATTAAAAGCCATTGCTGTCGTTTGTCTCTGATGGGCACTGTAACAAATTAAAAGCTCAACAAATTATGTTATGCCTGAAATCAATTGTTCAGCTGGCAAACATAACTTGGCCTTTCAGGAAAACTTAACCCTTTCGTTTCGGTTTCATACAATAATTATTATCTATGAATACAATAGTTGGGGTCAAAATTATTTGCCCTTTGCGACTGAGTCTTCCCTTTGGCTTTAAATACTGATTTTTGAACAAATGGCTTTGTTTAAGGTTCGGTTCTATCAAAATTCAATTGCAATTTAATTAAATAAATATACAAATCAAATAGGTTTATAATTAATATATATATATATATATATATATATATACATATATATAATAATATTTTGAGTTATTTCTTTGAGACTGAAACTTCCCTTGGTTGGGCTTTAAATGCTGCACTTGGATTTGTTTAAGATTCGCTTTTATCAAAATTGAGTTGCAATTTAATTAAAAAAATATATATATATAATTCTAAGGGTATTTCCTAGTCTATCTCTTTCTTCTGTTTTTTTTTTTAATAATAATTTGTGCAATATTCCCTTCAAACAGTTGTGAATGTGAACTTTGATTCAGTCAGAGCAACCTCTTGTCAGATTTGATTAACATCGAAATGATTTCAATTAAGTGCGGGAAGAGCTAGCAAGCAAATCTGTGTGAGGAGCAATGAATGACTTTCCATAGCTCGCTTGATTGGCGTCTCTTTTGTTGACCATTTGCAGGGAATTTTACAAATTTTGGCATGCAGAGCGTCCAACATGGCGTATGCTTAATGCTGGCAACGAGACAGCCAGACGCCAGCTGCATTAATATCAAAAAGCAATTTGAGTGTTGCTCCACAAAACCACAGTAAGACGCATATTGGGGCAGCTGTGGAAAGAGAGAGTGGAAGAGTGGAAGAGACAGAGCGTTGTGCGTTTAATAATCTCATAATTGCAACTATGAAACTTAAGCTGCGCAAATTGAGTCTCGAGCCGGATTGTTGAAGCAGCTGCATATGTTTGTTTGCCCAGGCGTTGGCATTGCCATCTGAACACTTGATTTTGGTTGCGAAAATGCCATGGCTACCAAGTGTCTGTGTTCGTTGTCGAGGGGGGAGGGGAGGGGGGGGCCTTGTGCAATAAATAGGAAATACTTAAATTGCAATTGCCGGGGACTGGAGCATTGCGCATACGCCATGTGTGGCTCTGGCGTTGCCATCGCCATCGCCATTGCCATCTTCGTTGTGGTTGTCGTCGCTGGCTGCTTAAAACAATTAGAAATGCAACATTGTTTTAATCTCTTTCGCATTCAACGCAAATTGCTCGGCATTAAGGCGCTGCCAAACCGCACTTAGACACAAGCAGAAGCGGCAAAGAATGATTATGGAGCTGGATCTGGAGCTGGAGCTGGCTGCAGCTCTTAGCCGTACCTCAATAACGAGTGCAATAATTCGAATTTAAGCAGCAGCTGCTTGCTTTAGTTCGTGTGTGTGTTGCCACACGCATACATTCTTGATGTCCAAATGTTCCTTCTGCTCCTTCTACTCGACTAGTTCTTCCTGTCGAGCGCGACTCATTTGCCTGCCACTTGCCACATGCCACATGCCACTTGCTTGATGTGTTGTGGGTTAATCATTTAGGTTTGCATTTTGCTATTGACGTCTCGCATTTCTAGCTGGCAGTTGGCATTAGCCTTTTGCCCTGCATCCAGCCAGCTGCAGGCTTAAAACTTTGGCTTCCAAATGCATTTGAGCAAAAAGTTCTTTTGCGAAATGTGGCTTAGAGTTTGTATTTCGTTTGAAATAAAAACTCTGTCTGGACTTGAGTATTCTGTTACTCGAGTGAAACTTAATTGATTTAATTAATTTAATTTTATTTAAAGTTAATGTTATTTAAGTAGTTATTTTCTCATTTTTTCTGACTCTTTGGGACAGTTGGCACAATTTAATCTTCTCGCTTAGAGTTTGTATTTTTTCTATTGCCCGACGAAATGTTGATCCTTAGTAAAAACTCTATCTGCAATTGAATATCCTGTTACTCGAGTAAAACTTAATTGATTTAATTAATTAAATTAATTCAATTTAATTTATTTTTAAACGTAATGTAATTTTAGTAGTTAAATGTTTTTCTTTTCATTTTTTCTGATTCTTTATTTGCATTGCGGCCGCCATTCGAGACAGTTGGCACAATTTAATCTTCTTATATTTTAGTCAACCGAATTTATGCATAAGAACAACCACCTGCCCGCACACACACACACACACAACCGCAACCAGGTACACTCTCTATGCAATTAGCAAAATGTGTAGCAGAAAAAGTGAAGCCTCTGAATAAATGCGGCTGCTGCATGTTAAGCGACGTGCATTCCAAATGTTCTGTTAGGTTTCATACCCTTTTCTTTGAATGGAGTAAAGCGAGTATATTTATGCAATTTTCTCCGATTTAATAGAAAGTCTGTGCATTTGTATAAAATGTTCTCAATAAATTGAGCCGAAGTCCCTTGCATCATTTCCAGCTGTGGGCAGAGTATTGCGCAGTCGGTTATATCCATCTGTCCCGGGTTTTGTTGTGTGAGTGTATTTTTTTTTTGTACACCGCATGTACATAAACTTTAAAAATAAGCGACGCTTGGCCCGAGGGGCGTGGCAGTCAGCTGCGAGCACACCGAAATAAAAACACACACAAATATTTAAATGTATAATGAGCAGCTGAAAGCTTTTTAATGGCTTTTCAATTAGACGAGCGCAGTGAAGGGGCAATACCCGACTGCGTGTGTGTGGGTGGAAAATTTACTATTGCCAAGGTAGCCTAATTATGCACAAGTCGAGAGTTTATTTTAATAAGCCGACACGCATTGCCAGTATTTGAATATTCCATGCTGATGATAGCATGTCTGAGTTATCAAAAACAGCTGGCGCTGCGCTAACTGCAAATTGAAAGTCCACACAGGCTGCACTTTGAGAACGCGCAAAAGTATGCTACACTTTTTGTTTGCTTCGCCTCCAGATGCTCCCCGACCGCCTGCTCTTATTTCTGACCTGTATTATTATTATTTTTTATATGTTAAATGGTATACATATTTTTTATTATTAACAATATCACTACTACCTAAAAGTCTAATGCAAATTCAAAGTCCATACGAGCTGCTCTTCTTGAACGCGCAAAAGTATGCTACACTTTTTGTTTGTTTAGCTTGGGAGGCTGCCCAACTGCCTGCTCTTATTTCTGACCTGTATCGATTTAATTTACGCATTTGTTAAGCATACCTCCAGAGCGGGTCTTAGGTAATCTTAATCTGGTTAAATAAACAAATTCGTTTTCATTCGTATGTCTGTCAGCTTAACAATTTATTTGCATATTTATGGTTTTGCGTTGCTTTCGCAAATCAAATTTGACAAAAATTTAATTAAATAATGCACTTACAACAATTTTAATAAGCCATATAAATGAATTTAAATAAATTTCCCAATCCACATATATGTTACATATAGAGCTAGTCTGACATGCCAATGGCAAACTTTGCCTGACGCCTGGCATTGCCAAGGGTGTCTGTGTGTGTGTGTGTGTATGTAGTGTGTGTGTGTGTGTGTGTGTGTATGTGTGACAAATTTAATTTTGTTCAAACCGCAAATTGACAAATATTTTAGTTTGCATAACACACACCAGTTCGCTCTCTCACACACACACACACACGCCTAACGAGTATTTTAATTGATTTGCGCTAAATTTATTGATTTCATTTTGTCAACAGTTGTTGCCTGCACCACAGAGCCGCATTATCCAAGTTGGTAACCCAACTTGAACCCATTATTGGGTTCTTTATGAGTCTCTCCCCTCTCCCTCTCACTAGTTCGCTTCAATATTTGCATTCGTACTGCTAATTTGCATGTGCGACTCCGTTAGACGCATAAATTTATGCGCCGCTTTCCTAAAGAGCCGCCGTTAGCTGTTAGCCATGTTGGCAATTTATTAACCAGCTCAGTGCATTTGGCTTAAGCCCACGGCTAATGGGCACCCTTTTTTGTGTTTTAGTTAATTGCACAAATAACATGCGGTTATTTATGAACTATGTGCCTCTTAATCACAATATGAGTAAGGGTAAATTATTATGTCGCATGATAATTCAATAATATATATTTATATCTATTACAAGGCAATTAATTTAACTGTGTGTATGGCCTTATTATTTTAAAGAATAACGAATAACGAATAAGGAAATACATGCTAATTATAAAAATTCATAATTATTTCTTAAAGATCTTAATATGTACACAATGCTACATATTTTATTAAGAGACTCTCCGCAAAGCACCGAGAATATTTAGTTTTTGTACCAGAATTAAAGATATTGCAGCGTGATGCGACAGAGCACAATTCTAGCCAAAGCGCAACGTTCAGCAATTTATAGAACATATAGTCGGAATTTCGAAGCTTTTTCTTAGGAAATTTTGATGTGGTTTCTAGTTGATGGTTTTTCCTCTGAATATCAAAAATTATCCAGCATACAATTTGCTGAGGCTATTAGGTAAATTCCATGAATTAATTTATCTCTATCAACATTTCCAGCTAAAATTCTGTGGGCTATTATTGTTATTTGAAACTGCTTTCACTGCGAACTATTGGGTCTTTTGTGCCTTCACTCTATATTTCGTCGAGTTCCTCCGGGTAGAAGAGCCTCCAATTCCCATAAACTAAGTCTGTCCGAACAGTTCTTCAGAATGTTCTCTGGGGTCTTATCCTTCGCAAGCCAGAGTCTGCAGTGTAGAATACCCTGTAAGAAAGACTGTGATTAGCCGAAGAGAGTTCTTTCCTTCAAAATATTATGCTACAAAGTCATGGATTGTCTATGTATGCAAGCTTAATGAACTGACTCGCATGTGTGTGTGTGTGTGATCCTTAAATTTTAGCAATTAAAGTGAACCATTCATGAGCACAAAGGACACTCGAGAATAAAAACTGCTTTTGTTTTCATCAATTTTGCTATGCTGTCTGCTCTTGTCTGCCCTTTTGCCTGATGTCTGCTTTGCTGCGGGGCTTCTTAGCTGCTTGTTGCTGCTGTTGTTGTTGATTTTATATATTCAAATTAGTTCGTTTTGCACGAGTGCCACTCGAATAAAAGCTACGACAACTACAACTGTTATATATTTCAACTACGACTGACTGAATGAGTGACTGACGGAACTGGTCCCGCCGAGCGGGGAGAGGAGAGGTGGGGCCCCATTCAGCAGGGCTATCAAGTTGCCTGTGAAGTGCTTATCCTCAAATCAGTGACACTTGAATGTGCAGCACAAGTGACTGACCAAGTGGGTGACGGTGAGCCCGACTCGCCCGAGAGGGGAGTTTGGGCGAGCAGGTCGACTCAGACGGTTGGCTGTGACAAAAGTGCGAAGCTCGCCTTCATTTATTTACTTTGCCGCTTGCCGCTTGCCGTTTGCCATTTGCCAACTGGCCAACAGCCGGGCAAGTGTTGTGAAGTGTTGTTTGCGGCCCTGATTGAGTAGCTAAATAAAGTTGGCAAGCGCCCTTTGTTGTTGTTGCTGCCGTCGCCGTTGCCGTTGCCTTAGTGAGCGATTTATGGAACTACGTGTGGGGTGTGACGATGATGCCCTGCTAATAGACTTAAGCGTATCAATTTGATCCCATCCACAGTATTCAGCTATGCCAGAAGTGGCCACCGAGCCGTCGCCTCATCGCCTTGGAATGTGTGTGATGAAAAAAGTTGCCACGGAATAGAAGGGAAAGTCTCTGAAATGAAATTTATCCACTGAGCTGCAACCAACTGTCAGCTAGGCTATGGGCTTTACTCAACTTAATTATTTATAGAATTTCTGTTGGAATTTACGGCTTACAAATATTTTCAGAGAGAGAGAGTAAACAGCTAGGTAAAATATTTGAAAAACCCTCGCTTGACAAAATCACAAATATATATCCCGTAAAAATATTATAATAATTCAAAAAAAGCCTTTAAGGGAAAGACAATCAATTAGTATTGAATTTATAAAAAATGTGTCTTCAATATATCCAGTTTAAAAAAAAGTGTCTTCAATGGATATATTGAAATCCAGTAAAAATATTATAATAATTCAAAAAAATGCCTTTAAGGAGACAATCAATTAATATTAAATTTATAAAAAATGTGTCTTCAAACTTCAATATATCCAGTTTAAAAAAAATGTGTTTTCAATGGATATATTGAAATCCAGTAAAAATATTATAATATTTCAAAAAAATGCTTTTAAGTGAAAGCACATCAATTAATATTGAATATATAAATTAGTTTTTGTTCAATTTAACAAAGTTGAAAAGAAGGGTATGTCTTCAACCTTCAATATATCCAGTAAAAATATTATAATATAATATTTACAAAAAAAAAGCTTTTCCATTATTATTAAATATATAAAATTGTTATTATTCAATTTATCAAAGATCAAAATGAAGAGTCTGTCTTCAATCTTCTATAGAGAACAGTTCACATTTTGCGGACACACAATTTGCAAAGTCCGCGCCAATTCGAATGTAAAGTTTGCTGCAGAATTTGATTAAATTGAGCCGAAATTTGTAGAGCTAATGCAATGTCAGGGCAATAATGGAAATGCATTGCAAGGCATTTTTAAGCCGCTTTCTGATGCATTCAACTGCCGCATTGGCCCGGCGGTTGGCCAGCAATTGCGAATCCTGGCCACGGTTGAGAGAAGTGGCGGGAAAAAAGGCGGCCAGGGCTGGGCTGGGCTGGGCTGGGCGACTGTAAGCCGAGCGCAACTTATTTATAGTAGTTGGCCGAGCGACGCAATTTATCGTCATTAGCGCGGACCGCCGCAGCGAATTTTCACTTGAAATTTTCACGAGTTGAAAATGAAATGCCTGCGGCGGCTCGCTGCGGTGCCGCCGCCTTGGCTAATGATGCCGCCGACTGCGACTAGGAGGACGACATCGACAACGGCAACGACAACGACAACGACGACAACGGTAATGATGATTACTGACGGTTTTAAATCATGCGCTAATTATTGCAATTGTTGCCCGCGGCTAGCCAGTTGCTCGGCCCGAATAATTGATGTTGGCCAGACGACGACGAGAGGCTCGGTAATCAAATTCCAAAAGAGTTGACTCGCCATTGTGAGCCCGCAAAACAAACCATTTTCCTCATTTCCATTTGCTTTGTGACTTTTGTGGCCTCTTTCAAATAAAAAAAAAAAAAAATCACAGGCAATTGTGCAAGGGTAGCCTCAAAGAGCTGCAGTGCAAGCCTCACGGCAATCAACCTAATTTATTATTACCCTGCGCTCAGCCCCTGCCACACCCCGTCTTCTCTCACTAACAGCAACACGGCCGTAAATGGCGCAAACGTTGCCGCTATTTCAATATGAATATTAATACATAATTGCAAATTGCAGTTGCACTTGCCCACCTGCGCCCGCCACACCTGCCACAATTGTTGCGGCAACTCTATTTTATTGGGCTCATTTCGGCAGGCTCTGTGTAAGCCCTCGAGCATCCCCAGTCGATGGTTATGACAATTACTAATATTTTGTGCATTTGTGCAACAGTTCAACCATAATAATTGTGTGCCGCATGTTGCATGGGGCGTATGCGTGATATTTGACTAATTATTAGTTCAGCTGATTTATGAAGAACACACCAAATGTAACATTTTTTAATTGTGGCAAATTGAATATAACAATTTAATTTCAGTAAAAGTATATATTAAATTTAAAAAATAAATTTTATAAAGCTTATATTCAATCTGCTCAAGCTGAATCTTTTAAAAAATATTAAATGCTATCTCAAGCATATATTCCTTTACTATAATGTAAATGTGTAATTTATATGTTAGCTTTATAAAGCTTATCTGTATAAATATATATAAAACAATTTAATTTAGATAAAAGCATATAATAAATTTAATAATAGTGCTGGTTTTGGCAACCTTACCATATTTGAAATAATAATAATATAAATGTTTTGTTGGCAGGCTCGAGGTTCCAGCCAAAAAAATATTTAAAATTTAATAATAGTTTAAAATTTCTGATTACACATTTCCAACTAACATTTAAACAGTCCAAGCACAATCTGTAAAGACATATTTAATGCTCTCTCAAGCATATATTACCTTACTATAATATAAATGTGTAACTTATATGTTAGCTTTATAAATCTTATCTGTATGTATGCCAACCAGGTACACGGCCCCAGGTAATGAGCCGGGCTGACGCTTTATGCCCACACATTGACACACACACACTGACACACACACAAGCACACACAGTCAGACAAACAACTCATTTCGCTCAGTGAACTCAACAATAAGCATAAAAACATTCATCACTGATTCACTACGTGAGCTGCTTGGCCAATTATTAGAGCCAAGCTGCAGATGCAGCCAAAGAACGATGATGATGATGATGAAGGGGATGATGAAGAAGGGGATGATGATGAATATATGAGTGGCGCTGATTGAATATGAACGCCAGCATGGCCAAGACAAAGGGCCAACGCTGGCAGTTAACACTTTCGAGACTCGTTTCCGCCTGTTTTCTGCATGTAATACAATATTTGCCATGTGTCAGCTTTATAAATATATATGTGCCTGTGCTTGTGTGTGTGTGTGTGTGTGCTTGTGTGTGTGTAGCATATTTTGTGCGCTAGTCAACTGTCAGATTTAGCGTTGTGCCAGCATAAAATGTTAAAATAATGCCAGAGTCATAGACAGGCTGTCTTTATTTGGGCAGCGCCCGCATCAACATTTCTGTGGCGCCACATGCTCATCAGCTGCCCCCAGACCCCCCTCAGTCCCCCCCTCGCCCATAACAGTCCCAACTCAAGACCCAGTTTTAGTCGCAGTCCCAGTCGCAGTCGCAGTCCCAATGCCAATCCCTGGGTACCAGCAACATTATCAGCCATTTGTCGCATACAATCTGCTTGCCTTCTTCTCCTTTTTTTTTCTCGGTGTTTCTCTTTGCCTCTCCTTCGACTTTCATTTTTTCTCTTTTTTCTGCTACTTCCGGTGACAGCGTAATATTGTAATATGCTTATGTCTCTGTCTGTTTGCCTGTCTGCAGATATGGCTATGCCCGACTAGGAATGGGAACGAGCGCCCGCTGGATACAGCTATGGGTGGAGGGAGGGGTAGGGGAGGGGTAGGGTTTGGTTGGGTCTTGTAAGCAAATTTGCTTTGTCAGCAGTTGAAAGTTTTCAGCATGTTATTTATTATTGCGTTGGGTTTTGCCAGCGAGTGTGTGTGTGTGTGTGTGTTATTTTCTCTCTCTTTTTTTGTAAGAAATCAATCAAATAGCTGCTGCCCTTGCCTGCCTGTGGGTGCATAACTTGATCAAATTAAAAGGCAGCCAATGTATCCATATACACACACACAGCGATAAATAAATGTGCGTAGACATTGGCATTGCAATTTGAAGACATGCAGCAGAAATGCATTTCGCATTTCGTATTTCGTGTTGCCTGCCTGTTTCATGTTTCATGTGGCAGCAACAAGAAACGACGAGCACTTCATATTGTATGTATCTCCATTTCCAATGCCATTTCCATTTCCCACTGCCACGTTCCCAGCTACGTGCTAAGAATTTTAATTAACAGATAAATCAATAAGAAATATGGACAACGGCTGTCGGTGTAAGTGACTTCTGTGACTGTGTCTGTGTGTGTGTGTAAAGAAGCATTGCTCGCCAACTAAATAAACTTCTTCCGAGGCCGACAGTCGTCTATTTCTCGAGAGAGCGGTAGTTAAAGAAAAGCGCAAGTGCTAAAAACCTACTCCCAAGCGGAGGAAAATTAGAGAGAAAAAGGCAGTTAAAAATTGCAGCTGCCTTTGGGCGAGGCTGCAAATACTGGCAGAATATTTGATCAACTTTATAAAAATATATATCAAAGGGCGAATTAATCTGCTGATTTGCTAAATTCATCAGTTGAGCTTTAAGTATGGACTCGGACTAGTTGCCGGCTCGTTTATGTCCCGTTTAATGGCCGTCTGAATTGCTGCAGCGCATTTAGCGAGTGCACACCGTAGCCGAGAGCTTAATGGCGAATGCAGCAATAAACAGAATTACAGTCAAGTGCTTGATAACTTGCTAAATGCGCCGCTTTTCTACTTTAGCACAGACTGCAATTTTTTCAGCTCCCTTTCCTTTTATTTTTTTTTTGTGTATTTAATTCCGCGCAAGTGCACAAAATTTATTATTTTAAAGAAAAAAATCCAGTTGCCAGGCGGCAGGCCGCAGTTTAATGACGGAACGTGCCGCAGCTTCCCTCGCAGAGACAGGCATCACAATCTAATGTGCCGCAATAAAACACACGCACACAGATACGCACACACACACACGCAGACACACCTCCACACACACACACACATATAAACACGTGTCGCCTGAAGCAACAATTTCTTTGCTGGGATCGCAGAGTTTTTGTGTGTGGGGCGGGGGGCGAAAAAGTTTAATTTGAATATAATAGAAAAACTTTGCAGTGCAAATAGCCAAAAGCCAAACGGCAATAACAATGTGCACGAGCTGGCCGAAAAAAAGGCAAAAAAAAAGCCAAAATTCACGCAGCGTTCGCTCAACCAAAAATAGTTTTTGAAAACAAAATACACACAGATGCACATACGTGGGATATATAAAATGTTTTATGGCATTTCTGATTGTTGTGTCATTAAGTTGAAATTGTGTAGGTAGTCAACACACACACACACACACGCACGCACACACACATATATATATGTGTATATGTAGAGCACGTGGGCGTGCACAATGCGGCCAATTTTATTTCTATTTCGCAGTGCGCTGCAAAAGTTGTAATCGAAAAAGCTGACCACAGCTATTGCTTATTTCGGGGTTTTTCTTTAGCTGCCGTTTTTTTTTTTTTATAATTATTTTGTCGCAATTTTATTTATGGGTCGCGGCCCGCGCCGCCAAACTTTGCAACTTTGGCCATATATTTATTTGCGTTCAATAATTTGTAAACACATTTTCGGAGCTGCGAGTCCCTTTATGGCCATGAAAAGGGCCAACAACACGCATTGGCAATGCCAGGACAATGGCAGGACCGGCAGCTTACCTGCCAACTTGCGCGTTCATTCATATTTCCCCCAGGACATTTGTGTGTGCGTGTGTGTGTGTATGTGTGTGTGCGTGTGTTTGCACGGGAGTTACAAGTTTTGCGCAAAGCTTTGTTGTCGATTTGCCCTTGCTAAATGGGGTGTTATTGCATTTTAAGGATGTCTGTGATATGTCGAGCAATGCGTGTTCAAGATTTTACGAATTTCAACAGATTGTAAACATTAACAAAGATTTGTTTTCGAGTAGCAGGAAAATATAATACATGAATATATTGCAAAATTGCAAGCAAATAAAATAGAGATATTTATTTTAAATAAATATATAAAACGATTTTTAATTGAATTAATTTAATTTTAAATAATTATTTGCTTTAATTTTCTCCTGCTTAAAGTAATCTTATAAATTGTCCCTTCTTTAGATTTACAGGGTAAAGTTTTTGGCGGCTTACTAAAAAATTGGTTGCTTTTCCATTTCATAGCTTCTCTCTCTTTGTCGGTTTTCTCGCGTTTTTGGCTTTCGTGGCTTATTAAATATTCAAAAGCGACTTCGGTTGCCTGCCAACAGTTACAACAACAACAACAACAATAGCAACAACCACCCCAACCGCAATGCAACAAGCAAAAAATTAGTTTAAGCCGAGATTTCTATAGCCACTCAGGTGGGGCTCGGTGGGGCAAGAGTGGAGCTGAGGTGGCTCTGCGGCTGTTGATGTCGATTTGTTGGCCAATTGGCGGTGCGCCTCAAGTTTCATCATTCCATTTGGCTCACGGCAGCTATTTCTTGTGGAATTTCTTTTCAATTTTTCGCCTAGCGTGAGATTTGCGTTTTTATATTGTTTACGTGGCGTATGCGCGTTATATTTGCATACATTTCCTGGTTTATTTTTGTGGAAATTGCGCATACGCCGCGTTTTGTTTTCGACTTTGCTGACACAGTTCAATTTGCCCTGCACATTTGCATAATAAGCACAGGCTCAGTTGGCAGTTGCCAGTTGCCATGTTGTTTGTCACTCAGCCTGTCACTTGATCAATATGTGCATAGCGTGCTCATAAAATGCCACCCACATCGCCGCTTTGTGTATTACTTTGTTTTCTTGCGCCAAATTTGTGTGTCACACAAATGTTGCGGCAAAACGCCGGCTGCCTGGGGCTGGGTCAAGGGGCTGGCCAAAGCTGGCAAATTGCAAAACTGAGCCACGTCTTCGAGCTTTCAACCTTTCAGTTTCAACCCTTCGTGGATAAACACAAGCTGACGCCACACATTCCCACAGCAGCAGCAGTAACAGCAGCAGCAAGTGCAACAAATGTAGTGGAATAATGATTTTATTATATATATTAAACGAACACACATACGCAAGTTTTGTCTAAGTAAAGTGCTTCTATTGCTTTCCGATGCGGCAAGCAGCATTTCTGTAATCATCAAGAGCTTTATTTACTTATTTATTAATTTATTAATGGTCGATAAGAACCAGTGTCTTAATTATTCAATACATGGAATTATAAAAATGAAATGCTAGAAGTCTAATAAGAATACACAATTTTCTAATAGACGATGGAGGTCTTTTATTTGCCCGTCCGGCCAGCTATGCGCCTTTTCACAGCTTATTTTGTCAGAGCCTGCAGCTAAGAAGGAAAGTGTTAGTAGAGATATTATTTAAGTAAATGCAATAAATAGGAAAAAGGAAAGAAAGGAGTTATTAATAAAGTAAGGCAATTTATGCTTGATATATAGAGTGTTAAGTGGAAATGATTAAGAAATCACCAATCCGTTGGGGGAAATTTATAGTCTGTCCGGCAAATATACTATGTATCCTACTATATATATCTATATATATCTTAAGCGTTTCAGCTACTTAAGATTCATTTAGTTTTACGCGGGGGAGCTTTACGAGCTTCAGATATGGCAGAAACTATGACTATCAAGTTCCTTTATTAATATGGAAAGGATTTTATTTTAAAGAGATAGTTTTGAGAAATCAGCGACCCGTTAGGGGAAAATTTATAGTCCTATCCGGCAAGCTAAGATCCGGCTTTAACATCAACAATAACTAAATGTGTTATTTATACGATTAGCAAAATGAAGCTGTGCTTATTTCAAACTAGACGAAATAACTCGGCCTAACCTTGATTCCCGTGCTCATTTTCGCCTGGATGAAAGTTTAAGTATAAACTTTAACTCTAAATTCTTCCCCAATTATTCACTTGCCATATTTCAATTTTAGTTAATATTTTTGCATTGAATTTCTTCCGGAGTTTTCTCTTTAATAATACTTGTGCTTGGCTCAGGCATCGTTGAGCTCTTCAGTGCTCGCCTTCATTTGGCATGAAATGTGAACGACTTGGATATTATTATGAGGAGGAGAAGTTTTGAACGATGACGATGCGAAAACTTGTGGCTCAACAGTTTGTGTTGCACAAGCACTTAAGCTTAAGTGATTTTTATTGGTCACTTAACGCTGGAACCTATCGCTCCTTGGCGCTGGCCACAACAAGCTGAACAACAAATCGATAAACAAATTGCCAAATTAGCACATCGCACACCCCGAAAACAGATAAAAGCGGAATACCGAAAAGCAGTCGGGATAACAGATAGCTTGGCCTTGTTCCTTGGCTGGCGGCGGCGACGGCGACGGCGACGGCGGCTGCGGGCCAAGCAATTCATCTATTCAAACAAAGCCATCCATTCAGAGCGTGTCATTCATACGGCTGCCCAATCGTGCGAGCTTCCGTGGCCATTCATCTAATGCCAACCAGTCGATGTCCCGGCCAATACTGCGCCCCCCCCCCTTCATCCCACAAGATAAATGGCGCACAGATTATGATCAATTTGTAGCAGCGGTACGGCAACTCGGCTCAACTGATTGCCACGCCCCTGCAACTGGCAGGCGACGTCTGCTTATGACAAACTAAACACGAAAAATCCAAAAAAACCAAAAACAAGTGAACTTAATTTTGTGGGGAGGGACCGACTAGGAGATACCCTTAACCCAGCGGCTTGCTGCCTTAAAGATCATTATAGATTTATTCTATTTTTCTATTCTTTATTAATTGTCCGATTATTTTGATATTTTCCACGAGAGCCCGAAACAAACTAGATCTCAACAGGAGGAGTTGGGTTGCTATAAGAAATGTTTTCTTGATTAATTTTACTTTTTTTTGTCCGATCTTAATAAAATTTTTCACTAGAGCCCGAAACAAACTTAACCTAAATATGAGGAGAAGCTGGATTAAAACTTACAATTCTCTAGCTCTTATTGACTAAGAGATCAGGTCGGCATAAATAAACCCAGATGTTGTCAAAGCTAACCAAGTAGTTTTATATTTAATGGGGAGGAAGATGCCCCATTTAACCAAAAAGGTCTCCAACTATTTGTGATAAATTGTGGCAGCTTAGCTGCAGCGTGCGTCTGCTTAGCGTAGGTCAAACGGGGCGTATACGCAATGCGTTGATTTAAAAGGAAAAAAACCTGAGCATCAGTTGAATTCGATTTATTAAATTGTGTGTACTTCGGTTTGTCGACAAACGAGTGCAACTATAGACAAGCCTCTTGAAAGCTGCCAGGTGTGTGGGGCACAAATATTTATTTGCGCTTTTATTGCAGGCCACATGGCTCAGAGCTCACATGGCGTATGCGTGATGTTGGTGCCTCGGCTCCGGCTGCGGCTCTGGCTGCAGCCGGGACACGCAATGCGGGCGCGTGCTGCAACGCGCGATAAGCGAGCCGAGCCGAGCTCGTTGTTGCTGCTTGTTGTTTATGCGTGTTAATTCCCTTTGATAAAATAATGCCATGGATAACCTTTAAATGGTTTTGGCCCGCATTTGCAAGCCATAAAGCAGCCTTTTCGGGGTGCCAGCTCCGGCTCCGGCTCCGTTAGGCTTACACCCAATTAAGCCTTATTTATTCTTGGCCTACTGCCTGCTTTTACCATCGTTGCCATCGATTGCTGTGATAAGCAATAAACGTATAAATAAATATTATTGAGTACGAAAAAAAAGTCCATCAGCAATGAAATCAAAGGCCGTGTTAGGCAATGCCAAAATCTGTGCCGTTCTCCCCCCATACACACACACACACACACACACACAGCCCGGGCTTACTAATTGCTGCCGCCTGCGCACGCACTCTAAGCCGAACCGAGCTCTAAGACTGCGGCCAGGCGGATTCAGAAAGCATTTAGCAAACATGACAAAGTGTTAATACCAAGGCTAACGCCGCCAGGAGCTAGCAGGTGGCAGGTGGCCTGGTGGCAAGGCGTCTCAGCCTGCTTAACGAGGCTGGTTGCGTGTGAGCTGGGCAAGAAATTAAAAGAGCTGCTTAAAAGCAAAACTACGCCAAAGCTTAACGGACTGTGCGCCAAGCTATGCGTGCCAAAAGGAGCCAAAACACAATGCCAGCACACGAGGGGACACTCGGTTCACGACCCGCTGAGTGTCAAATTTGAGCAAATATGTGCACACTTTAGCCATATGTTGTGGGTGGTTAAATCGTAACGCTTTAATATTTAGCCAAGGGCAGAGCGCAAAGCACTTGTTTAAATGGAATATGTTGGGCCATAAGTCGAATCAGAATTTAATTTGATCGTTTCGCAAGTATATTTAAGGATTGAGAATAGATCGAATAGTAAGCGCTTGGGAGAAAGACGCTGTGATCTTTAATCGAAGAGTTGCTTAACATAAGAACATTCGTGATTTTAACAAAAAAAAATTGTCAGCGATTCGATTCACGATCCAAGTTACGCCTTTACACACGTTTAGATTAAATAAATAAATATATCGAAAAGTTAGGGCTTGGCAGAAAGATGCCTTGATCTTTGATCGAAAAGTCGTTTAACAGAAGAACATTTATGTCTGCAACAAAATTAATTGTAGGCGGTTCACATCTTTGATTTCACGTTTAAGTTAAAGCCTTATACTTTAAAAACTTTTATAAAGCAAAACAATTTCAATATATATTTCTTAAATTAACGAATAATTTGTTTTCTAGCCTAAATTGTCATTTACAAATGAATGCAGGGCTGGGCTCCATATTCTTACTGCTTTCATTTAATTTATATTTCATTTCAATTGAAACATTTTTTGTAGAAAACAATGTGCAGCGGGTTTCGTTAAGGCTCCGGCTTTTAGTAGAAAATAAATTGTAATAAGAAATTTGTTGATTTAAGAAAAAGTGCTTATCCTACTGGATAACATTCCCAGACTGTCCAAATTCGAAGACAACTTCCGTTCAGAACATTTCGGCTTGGAGTTTGGCACGTGTGTGCGCCGCTGTCCGCAAATTGCTAACCGCTAATGTCATAAACGCCAGCCAGATTGCGCAATTATGACAGGAAGCTTCAGCGCAGGAGCAAAAGCACACACACGTAGACGTACTGGGGAAAGGCTTTAAGCACTTAACAAGATGAAAGCGCCATCAAGTATGCAACACAAATAGGACTGACGCCGTGTGGCAGCTTGAGCTAGCTGCGCGGCAGCGGGGCGTGGCAGCATCAAATATTAATAATTTTGTGCAGAGAACTAGACCAAAAACCAAAAATGTGTGCTTTTGGCCAGGTGACGTGCCCGGCTTACACAATAAGCAAACGCATCGGCTGCGTGCCCCGTCGGGCCCAAAGCCGGGGCCGACATTTTTGGGCAAGCTACCATCCGCTGGGAAATTAGTTTAAAAGGGGAGGCGCAAAGAAATTAACTGCGTAACTTACTTGTAAACTGATTATTTATGATCGCACAGCGCCAGAGGAAAAGGGCTAACAGCCACGCCCACGCGCCCACTTGAATTTTAGCCAATTTTAAACAATTTTATTACACTTGCCAAAAATAAATTGCACTAAAAATTAACAACTTCACAAACAATTCCACTTAAAATGTTTATTGCGCTCATTAATTTTTTCGACTTTTGACTGCGAGTGCTCCAATTGCTCTGCTGCTTCTTCTTCTTGTTGTTGAGGTTGTTGTTGTTGTTGTTGCTGGTAGTTTACACACACACAGAAAAGCGCATAAAAATACTAGAGCCGACAGCCAAGTGCTTCAAATTGCATTCAAGTTTCAAGTACTTTAATTTGTTCGCTCTCCCTCTCCCTATTTCTCTCTCTCTCTCCCTTTCCATTAGCTGTCTGCTAACGTTCAATAAAAATGGACAAGAAAATATATAAAAATATAATTTATGCCTTGTGTATGGTTTATTGAGTGCGATTTATACGACAGCAGACGCCCCCAGCCAACTGTCTGACCAAAGCCAGAGTCGGGCCAATTGTCTGCTCGACAACAATAACAACAACAAGGACAACAACAAGGATAATGTATTGTGAATGCATAAAAATATTAATATTAATATTAATGTCACAGCACGCATATAAATAAGGCGGACTTAAAGTTTTAATGAAGCGCATAAATAAAATGTGCAAATAAAGTTAATTTCATTTGTCAGCCAATATCCACACACACTCGCCCACAAATGGGTTGAGACCCAAATGAAAAGGCCCGAGGGCTGGCTGAAAGGCGTCCAAAGCTGCTGACAGCTCGAAAAAGGCCCAAAAGGACCATGCGCCATTAGGCGGGGGCAAAACCTAGTAAACTGCAAAGACGATAAGAGCACAGGTGTGCTAGTGTGTGTATGCAAGTGTGTACGTGTGTGTGTTAACAGGTGTATGGAGCTGAAAGTGCAGCACAGTCGAGTCGAGAGATGCGTGCAGCCAATTGGAATGGAGTGACACATGCTCCGACCTGCCGACATGAACAGCCTAGTACAGCCAAGTCGAACGGAGGGAAATTCTAGCACAAAAAACGAAGAGAAACAGAGGCGGATGTGAAAAGTGCCAATGGTTAGTTTTAGATGCTGAAGGGTTTCTAGATTGGAAATGTACTTTACAAATTGTTTTCCAAGTGCCTAATGAAATGGAATTTCTAATAGATTACATGTCACTTGGAGCTTCGCATATATAAAGACTAAAGCTATAAACTTCTTAAGCAAATAAATTAACTTAATTAATTAAAAATTAAAATTTGGCTTTGAGCTATAATTAAACTGTAAAGAATATGATTTGCTAACAACAAAATTTATTTATCGTCAGAAGTTACAAAATTAATTTTCAAATACATATTCGTACAACTGGACAATAAATCAAATTATTAATTATTGCCAATTATTATTAATTATTAATTATAAATTTCTAAAAGTTTACATGCCAGTTGAAAGCTTGGAATATAAAAGAGAGCCAAGTAAACTTTTTTAACAAAAAAAACAGCATTATTTGAATGAATATTTTTATAAAATTTTACTTTGAGTTATAATCAAACTGAAAAGAATATGATTTTTTTACAAACAAATTTATTTATTGGCAAAAGTTACAAAGTTAATTAACAAAAAAATATTTAACCTGACAATAAACAAAACTATTAATTATTATCAATTATAATTAAATAATTAAATGGAATTTCTAATAGATTACCTACTCCAACTGGCTTGGAATATATAACAAGTAACCAAGTCACCATTTTAAACAAATAAACCAGCATTAATTTAATTAATAAATTATACAAACTTGGCTTGGAGTTTCAATTAAACTTGAAAGAATATGTTTTTCTTGTCAGAAGGAACAAAAAATATTCAACCTAACAATAAATCAAATTATGCTGCTGACTACTCTGATTTTCTTACATTTACATTTGAGAATTAAAATCATTTAAGGTCTTAATCAAAGTGCATAGTGCAATAAAACTGCAAGGCAATGCGAGTCGAGATACAAACAAAATATGGGAAAATCATTTTATTTGGCATAGAAGCTCACAAATTGTTTAATTGGTTTTCAACTTTTTTTGTTTTTCTCATATTTTGTGTGTGTTGTTGTTGCCTGGGCAAAGCTTTTAAAACATCATTTGGAGAAGCGCCTTCAACTGAAAAACTTTTCCATTAAAATGCTTAATACAACAAAAGCGAGAGCAAGAACAAGCAGCTATTGTTGCTGCTGCAAGGCGTAGCCAGTGCCAAAGTTGCTGCCACGCCCACTTCTAAAACAAGGCGCACGCCGGCGCTGCAACCAGAACAAGAACAAGAACAACAAATGCACTTGAAACTCATTTCATTTGGAAAATAAAACCTGAACCGAGCATAAAAGACACTAAAGCAACGACTGCAACAATAACAACAAGGTCGTCGACGAACTTAGTTTCTTTTTGTTTTTCTGTTTTTTTTTAAGGTTTCTGTGCTTTTTTTTTGGTTTTTTTGTTGGCCGTCAAGTGCGCGTGACTTTTGGAGACTCGAACAAATTTCGGTTGAATAATTTAATTGTTGCAAAAGAGACGCGAGCCGCAAAAACCTTGACAGAAGCCGAACTGAGAACTCAACGGCATAAAACCAGAATCAAAACTTTTCCAGCTTCGCTTTATTTTTCATTTTTTTTTGTCGTATTTCGAAAATGAGCGCAAATAAAATATGCAAAAAGGCGTGGCGAACTTTATGATGTTTGACTTTGTGCGACGCTGAAAATGCCAACCCCCCTAGTCAAGGCCCAACCGCTCTTGGCAGCCTTGCCCAGGCGAAAAGGCAAAACTTTTATTTTAAGTTCAAGTTAACTTTCTGGTGAGCCTGGGGTGAGCAGAGGTGAGGAGAGGAGAGGAGAGCCCCCTTTGCCAGCTTATAAAAAGTATTGTAAATTTAGCACGCGCTGGCGCCGTTTTACCTTGCTTGAACAAAAATAATTTATTCTCAAATCAAAGTTAGCAGCGCGTTGCGTATATTACCAATCTGCACTCATTTCAATACAGCCCCAGCTCGACCACGCCCACAACACACACACACACCCACACACACACACACACACATGTGTGTGGTTTGTGCTCTGTTTTGTGTGTGCCTAGTCGAAAATTTAATTTCCCAGCTCTCTGTTTTATTTATGATCCAGATATGCTTATTCGTACCTTTCTGCAAGTTTTCACAATTCGACTTGGAGTCATATTTCATATTTTTTTTTTCTCTCTCTTCTTCTTTTGAGCTACAGCAAAACTTGGCCACCCCTCCCCCCCCCCCGTCTGCCAGACCACCTGCCTGCTGCTTTGGTTTCTACCTGGGCTCTGTGCTTTTAACATATGACTTCCGTAATGTTTGCGTGCACAATGAATAACTTACTTCAATGTTATCCTTTTGTTGCCAGCGTGATGTATGCAACTGTGCGTCGACGGTCTGCAGGGGGGCGGAGGGGTGTGGCTGGGTAGAGGGGTAGAGGGGTACATGAGTATATAGCCCCAGCTGCGTTTTAAGTAATAATTTTGCATGCAGGCAGCGACAGCTGCTTAAAAATGTAAGCACAGCCAGGTTAGATTAAGTTGCTGCTCCATGGATCTGCATAAGCCTTGACAGCCGTTGCCGCTTTATCTTTAATAAGAGGTACCTTAAGGAGAATTAGAGAGGGAGAGAGGAAAGAGAGAGACAGCAATCAAATCTTCCCCCATTTAAATAAACAGCTGCGCAAATTTTGAATGGAATCGAAATATTGTTAACTGCAGAAAATTTCTCAGCGCGACCCTGGGTCAAATGGACAATATTGAAATCGTAAGTGGCATCGAAATTTGTTATTTAATTCGCATTACCTTCTCTTATCTATTACAGAAACGAAAGAATTTATATTTTAATTAAACTCAATGGGGTTCGATTCTAAACACACCGCAGTCAGGCGAAACTCTTCTAATGTCTTGATGATAATATGGGACCGGCCGGAAAATAGTGAAAGGTTTGTGAATATGCTTTTTATTATTATTATTAAGATAAAATTGGGATCCTCGTGTGCGATTAGCGTCATACTCCAGCAGACTTCTGACGATTAACCTTCCTTCCTTAACTAATCGTAATATTTATCCATAAATTAAATAAATTTTTTCTATTCCTTCTAGTTTAATACGTATTTTTACACCCTTATCGCAAGATTAACTATATTACATTCATATTATAAATAAAACTATATTTAATTACAACAAAAGCGCGCTAGCGTCCAGGCCTTCAGCTCTGAATATGTTCCATTATCCTTCAAAAATCCAAGTGAAACTTTTTTCTCAGAGAAAGATACTTGAACTGGAAGACTGTGTTCGAGCCCAAGCCAATGCAGTTCGTATGCCAAAGAATCTCAGCTATCTTTTTTTAAGGAGAAATGCTTTACAGATTCTAAAATTAGTCCCAAAAAGCTGGTGGTTCGAGTTGTTTTCAGTGCAGTTGCGGTTGACAGGCATGTTAAAACTCTTGCCCTGCATTGGAGCTCGTTAGGCTGTGTTTAAAACTTCGATCTCTCTAATCAGCAAACTGGGCGAAATTACATTTATCAAAGGCAAACAACACAGCAATAACAACGAGAGCAACAAGAGGTTGGGGGAAACGTTAAACAAATTACGCTTCTTTTTACAACTAATCAAAAGTAATCACTTTGCAATTTTCGGTGCCTGCCAGAAGACAAACAAAAAGTGCGCCAAGAAATTGGCTGACACAAAGAACAAAGAGCTATTTTTGTAGACGGGCTTGGATTCGTTTGAGGTGTGAGGGGGGTGTCAGGGGGGGGGGGGTTGCCTTATGTCGTCGCATGCCATCGGCAGCTGCGATTTGCTGCTGGCAGCCAGAATAACAATGCCAACAACAAGACAAACATTTGCCGCCCATCAAACTTCCCACACACACACACACACACACACTCTCACGCGTCAAATTCGACAAACAAATCATGATAAATGAACCAACAACAAACAAGAAGAAGAAGTAGAAGTAAAAGAAAGGCAAAGAAAAACTTCTTCGTTGTGCTTTTTAATTTGACAAAAGAGGCGCACAGGAAATTAGCGTGAAAAAAAAACAAGAACAGGGCAAGAAAAACACAACTCGCTCGAGTTGCCAGATTGTTGCCTGATTGAAAGGGTTGCCCAACCCATTTCATTCGCCTGCCTGGCTGCCATTTGCAGGTTTGTTCGACTGACTCAAATTACTCGAACTGCTCGAATGCAAATTTCTTTGCACAACTTGCGACTAATTTTGACTCTGCTGCGGGCAGTTCGAGCGAATCCTCTTGTTGTTGTTGTTGTTGTTGTTGTTCTCAGGCGTTAAAAGCCAGCTAAATGGACACAATAATTACAAGAGTTAATGCAATGCTAATTACCACTGTCATGTCTATATATGCCCACACCAATTTTTGACAGAACAGCTCTTCAATTGGCCGCAACACACAAATATTTTATGCATTTGCAATTGCAGTCTGCATTTGCGCATAAATTTGCACCCTTGTGTTCAGTCTGCCCCTGACCAGGGCCAGAACATAATGGCCAAGTGCATTGAATATGGCGAGCTAAAATGTTTGGCAAATTAACGATCTTTCAATGGCCATAAATAATGCGTGCTATTACGTACATAAACGAACTTATTAAAATTAATTTATGCAATCGGAAATTTCGAATATTTTTCGAATATTTCGAACAACAAACCAACTATGCACAGTTTGTATATATACTTTATAGACTGCATGAATAAATGTTGTGCATCGATGTTCAATTTACCTTGTGGCCAATTGAGCGCAAGCTAAGACAACGAACGTTAAATAAATAATTAATTTATTATTTAATAAATAATTATTTACTTAGTATATTGACTGAACATTATTTAATAAATAACTATTTACTAAGTATTTTGAATTGGATCTTCTTCTGCTCTTCTCCAATTATTATAATATTATATTATTATCATTATGAATCAAAATAAATTAATTCAAACTTAAGCAATTAATTAAATAATTAACAAATATTTATTTACTAAGTTTTTTGACTGAATTATCACTGGGATCTTCTTTTGCTCTTCTTTTAGATTATTATAGTTTTTATTATAGACTAGCATAATTTATTGTTTGAATAAATGATGTACATTGATGTCCATTTTACCTTGTGGCTAATTGAGCGCAAGCTAAAACAACGAACGTTTAATAAATAATTAATTTATTATTTAATAAATAATTATTTACCTTGTATTTTGACAGAAATTAATACTTGGATCTTCTTTTGCTCTTCTACTTTTATTATTAGATTTTATTATTAATATCAATTTAAACCAACATAATTTAATTGAAACTTAACTGATTCTTAACTTTCTCGACTTAACTGTTAATTTACATCAGTGAACATATTTTTCCGAATATATCATCTTTCTCATATTTTTTTTTATTCGTTACGGTTGGCATATTAAAAAGTATTTACAATTTCGTGCCAAATATGCACTCAAACTTAAATACTTTCCCATTCATCCTCAGTTTTATTGTGCAATTTTTACCCGATTCATTAAAAATAATATTCAACTTTTTCAATTATAATGATCCAAATTTGATTAGCAAATCTTTTAATTCACAGCACAAACCATTATGGGCGCTTGCTTTATGAAATGCCAGTCATTAACAACACTTCAGTGACTGCCCCCTGAAGACACACACCCCACACACACACACACACACACACACACACACACAGATATACTGGTAAGTCTCACAGTTTGAGCATGTCGCTAGCTCCTTGATTTCCGCCGGACTCAAGACAAGCCAAATCAAATTGTGGCAGAAGCTGGTCAGAGCCGAATGTTGCCGTCTCGTCAGTCACTCGTGCTGAGTGGCCAGGGGTGGGGTGGGTGAGGGGTGGAATGATTGAAATGTATTCAATTGTTTGATTGACTGACTGAATGAGTCAGTGAGTCGGTCGCATGGTCGCTCGGCCAGACAAATGCATGATTAATGACCGAGGGAGAGCTGTCGGTGCGGGAATTAAAAAATTATTTAAGCCAAATCTGTAGCCAAATGTAAAATGGCGGGCGCCATCAATGTAATCGTCATCGCCATCTTTATCGCTATCAGAACGCCATCATCAGAGGCTATGATAAAGGAATTATGCGTCAATTACTTTGCGGGAGCAGCGACTGTCTGTTTAGCATTTGTCCGTCATTAATCAAACAATTTATGTTAATTGAATTGACGGCGATTTATAGCTATTTTTCAATCGGACTCGCAATGCCCTTCCTGGGCCCATAGTTTATATATCCGTTCCATGAAATATCACAATTAGAATAATGATGATTATGAGAATGTTGACGTTGGGCAGGCTGAAGATAGTTTACTTGTCGCAGTGACACACATCCATATGCATATTTGAAGCCTGCCTGATGCTGTGATAGTCGAGCTTAGTGCAGCAATTGACCCAGTTAGCACAACGAGAAAGTGAGCGGGAGAGAGAGAGAGAGAGGGAGAGGGAGATAGAGAGAAGAGACTGCTTTAAATTTAGTAAATGTAACGAAAACCCGGCACATTGGCATTTGGACACCCGAGCCCATATTTATTTACCTTGATTACAGCCCAAATGTGATTTAAGGCACGTTTAACACACACACACACGCACACAAGCACACACATTGCCAACAAAAACAACAGCTGAAGCAACCATTAAATCCGCAAAGATAGGGTCTCTGCAATGTGGTCAGAGCTCTACAGCTCCTACTCTACTCGTGTAGTCGTACTATGCCCATAAAATATGCAAGTGCACGGGGCATGGAGTTGTTTACATTTGCCAAATGCATCTAAAAGTGTTTCCATCGGCTTGCAGCAAGCCGCATTCGCAGGCAGCAATACGCAATTGAAATTGAAAAGAATTAATTATATATAACATACAAAATATATATAAAATAATATCTAAAATATATGATATTTATAACTAAATGAATTCTCGGCCATAAGGAATTCTGGCTTTTATACTTAAATAATATATAATATTTAATATACAAAATATATAAAATAATATCTAAAATATAATATGATATTTACACCGAAATAAATACTCGGCCAAGAGGAATTTTGTCTTTTATATTTAAATAATATATAATTTAAAAAATATATAATATAATATGATATTTACACCGAAATAAATTCTCGGCGCTAAGGGATTTTAATATAATATATAATATATTTAATATATTTATTTAAAATATAATATGTTATTTATAACTAATTGAATTTTCTTCTTTTCTATTCTTTTAGCTTTTATGAACAATAAATATTGCGCAGCCAAAGATGTCGCTTGATGCGGACAAGTGGAAACGCGGCAACTGGCAAGTGGACAAGTCAAAGCATCGACTGATGCTGTCAATGTTGGCTCTCTTGTTGTGCCGCTGGCATCGCAACCGCAGCCAAAACAAACCAGTGACAGCCACGCCCACACACCCACACCCTCCCACATACACACACAACATAGTCACAGAGTGCAGCTCGTAGATGCTTGCGCACACATGAAGGCACACATTGGTAAGTGGTTTGAGCCGGCTCGTGGCTCGTTCTGGCCAATGGCATTTGCATTTGCATTTGCCCAAAACGCTGAGGTTTGGCATCAGCCAGCGGCTGATTTGGCCGGCAGTTAACTTGTTACAGTCACAGTACTACTTCACACTGTTGCTTATTTTCATTGGTCTCAATTTCGTAATTAAGTGCAACTCTCAATTTAAGTTAGTTGGTCACTCGGCTATCGAAGTATGTCTTAAATGGGCCATAAAAATGGACAAATCTTTTGATTTGTGTGCCAAATTGCTTAATCCCTGCACGCATATGCCACTTGACCCAATTTTTAATCACTTTCCATGCACACATGCTAGTTGTGTAGGTGTCTGGCATAAATTTGTGCCTTATAACTTCCATCGAGGCAAAAGTTTCAGCTGCACGTTTTAAGCTATCCCACAGAGTCACAAACAAGCTTAAAAAACTCAAAACAGCACAGCAGAGAATGGAACTCTGACACAAAAGGTAAGCAACTGTTCCAATTCCATTTCGAGATGGACCAGGTGGCAACGCTGTAACTATCGTTATCGTTGTTGTTACTGTATAGGAGCAGGTACAGTCCCAAATTTAAATAAAAAATAAATTAGTTAAAAAATAAATAAATCAGTTTTATAATAACAAGTATTATATATTCATACTTATAATGTGCCTTTTATATCTTTATTATATGAATTTCTCGTTGCTTCAACTCAGACACAAAGTGCTCCAAATCCATTTTGAGATGGGCCAGGTGGCAACGCTTTGGCTATCGTTATCGATATTGATGTTTTATAACAGGAGGTACAGTTTTGAATTTGATAAAGCAAATAAACTTTTGAATAAATCAATTTTATACTATCCATACTTATATATATGCCTATAATATCTGTATTTTATAGAATTTCATGTTGTTCCAATTCCATTTGGAGATGGGCCAGGTGGCAACGCTTTGACTATCGTTATCGGTATTTTTATTTTATAAAGGTGAGTAAAGTTTTCAATTTAATAAAAATTATAATTAATAAATAAATAAATTTAATAATATGAAGCAAATTATCTCCATACATGAACATGCCTAAAATATCTGTTTTATTTAGATTTTCTTTTTGTTGCAGGTAAGAGTTGCTGACACGCTGCCACCTCTATTTGCAGCTGCATTTGCTGGTGTGATTTTGTGCTAGAAATTTTCAAAAAATTCTCACATATGCAGCGACGACCTAAAGAGGGCAATGTGTGTGCCTCGTGCTGTTGCTGTTGCAGTTGTTGTTGTTGTTGTTTTTGTGTATTGTGCTGTGTCCTGTTGTGGGCGCAAAAAGTTTAACAATAATAAGCAAATGCCCAAAAGCCAAAAACTTTCAGCCGCACGGCTACAATTGGCACTAAAAACCACTGGCAACTCCGGCCCAATCCCCCCCGCTCTGACACAGTCAGGCGCTTAGAAATGTTGTTGCCTTCGCAAATGCGATTAAATATGGCAAAAGTTGTGCGTACACACGTCGACCATTTTATTTAGATTGCGCAACAAAGCCAAACGACAACAGCTACAAAAACAACAGAGACAACATTAAGGGCATTGAGAGGCATCGCATTTTGTATACTCCCTAACAAGGCTAACACATGTTTCTCTGGCCAAAAGCACAGCACAATTCTGTTAACAATTTTATTATTAAAATTATGCGAGTGTGTGTTCGACTGTGTCTCTCAGTTGCAGGGCAATTTTGAGTTCCCCACAAAATGCATTAGTGTGCACTTTCACACACTCACAAATGCATAAATGCGGTCCCTTTAAAATAGTTGCTGAATTTAAAGATATATACACACATATATATTTATTAGCATTCCAATTATCCATTGCGCTGGCTAACCACGTTTCGAATTTCAACGAGGCATTTATGCGCATAGATATAACTAAATTTAATGCGAAACTAATCTATTTAAAGCGCTTCCTAAAATAACTTTTAATTCGAGTGTTGGTTACATGTCACATTGTGGATTTTAAAATGTGCATATGACTCTTAACACTCTTAAATACGATTTGGCCATTTGTTATGGGGATTGGTTGTCGGTAATTATTGACAAAAGAGTTGAAATGTAGTTAGAGCAAGAATTTCCAGACATTCCCTCCTGGCAGCAGGAGTCCGATAAAGCACTTCTGATCGGCTTGGCTGCATTAAGCTACTTTGAATGCATGTGTGTGTTATTCAATTTACACACACACACACACACACACTCACACTCACACATAGACAATATTCCTGTGACTGGCTTTTGCAAGCCCCTTGCAGAGCGCTTGACATGTAATTATCGCTTATTAAGCCGAAATCATCAAAAGCGCCAATCAACAACTGCAACAAAGAGGCAGCTGCCAGTGCAGGGCGGCAGGAGGGCGTGCCGGGGGGAGGGGGAAAGCTACTTAAATGCATTTAAATGTAACTCTCCATTAAGCATGGCTATGTGCTATGGTTTCTGAGTATGTAAAATGCATAAAGACGAGTATTTATAATTATGGCACTGAAAATTGGTCGGCAACGCGGAGTTAACCACGTTGGGTCGGCCCAACACAGGACAATGGGGGACGACAGGACGACAGGACAACAAAAAGTCAAAATGAGCCGCACATAACAATGAATTTTAATTGCAACTGCTGGCAGCAACAAAAACAACAACAACAACAACAGCTGCTGCTGTTGGGCAAAAAATAACAGAAATAAAAACTTACTCTCTCAAATGGTGTTTAAATTTATGCGTGAAAATTATGTTTAATAAATGGATTACAATAACAACAATAATCAACAGCCAACAACCAACAATATTTGGTCATTAAGTTGCGCCACAATTTCCAGTGCATGTGTCTCTCTGTGTGTGTGTGTGTGTGTGTGCGTGTGTGTGTGTATGCGTGTGGCTGATTGCGTGGGCAATAAAAAGATCAGCGACTGTCAAGCCAAGTCTCTGAAAGGACATGACAGAGTGCAACAGACTGCACGCACATAAATATTATTGTAATAAAGTATTGCCACATAAATTATTGGATTGTAAGACTCAATTTATAAATTACTTTGCGTTGTGTGTGTGCATTTATGTTAATCGCTGACTGTACAAATTCAAGTGGAGTATTGTATTAAGTGAGACATTTAAATTTATAGCAAATAGTCCGGAGTATTTTTTAGCCAGGGGAAGTTCAGCTTCGCGAGTTACTTGGGATAAATACTCATATCTAACCTGGCTTAAGCTCGAATAAAGAAACAGAAATCGAGGTAACAGCAACAGGCAATATATTATAAAGAAATTATGAACTGAGAGTGTCAGAAAGAGAGAGGGAAAGAGAGAGAGAGAGAGAAAAAAAAGAAGAAATATAAATTCTAGAATACTTTATTCTAGAAGGAAACAATAAAAAGCTGTCAGATCAATCCAGCTCTTTGAAGAATAATTTAAGTCAAAGGGATTTCATATTCACGATATACTTAAGATAAATACTCATATTTAAACTGGCCTAAGCTGGAATAAGAAACAGGAATCAAAGTAGCAGAAATAGGCAATATTTTTAAAAAAATATATGAGTTGAGAGTGTGAAGGAGAGAAAGGGGGAGAAAAGAAGAGATATAAAATCTAGAATACTTTATTCCACATGGAAACAATAAAAAGCTGTCAAATCAATCCAGATCCTCGAAGAATAGCTTCCAAATTAAAAGGAATATATATTTTTGAGAACTCAGAGTCAATCGCAAGCAAAGATTTGGCCAAATTCGAACCCTCTTAACTTGCTGTTAAGACTTTCAACGACTCCCTTAGAACTTGAAGAAGATTCCGCTTGAAGCGCAGCGCCACGCTTAAGGAGCATTATCTTTAGATGCAGCGGATGAGGAGCCAGTTTATTTCAAGCTCATCTCTCCGATTCCGTGATATAATGCAGGACATGCGCTCCGTAAAATGCATATCAAGTGGCAGCCTAAAAGCGTGCATTTACTTTCAGCAGCCACTGTAGATGCAGTTGCACTTTGTCGTGCTGGCTGGACAGCAGTGTAAGGTTTTTCTGGTTCAAAGAGCCCGCAGCCACGCCTCTGTGCTACAAGGATGCATTAGGCATGTGGCACACGTAAACACTTAGCAAGCGGCACGCCCGAGGGTCAGTTAACCACACAGACACACACTCACACACACACACACGCACACACACAGAGAGAAACTTGGAGTGGGCAGGTGCCTCGTAATTAACTTAATTTTTCACTACTTTCATTGGATTAACAGCATGCAGCGTGTTGCATGAGACAGTTGCGCCACAGGCGAAGCAAAGCGACTAATTTGAGTCAAAAATCATTTTGTTCCACGCTGAAGCATGTCAGATGTCAGCGTCAGCCTCCACGCTTGTCATCCGCTGGATGCTTGCCAAACGGGTCACGAAATGTTTCAGTGTCCAGTCGAAAAGTGCTACAGTTGTGTGTGTGTGTGTGTGTTTGTGTGTGTGGGCGGGCGTGTGTGTGTGTGCATGTTTTTCGTGCAGCAAAAGGGGTCAGCAAACATTCTCATAATGTGCGCTAATGTACATAATGTAGGCGACACGCACACCTGAACAGCAGCTCTCTCGCATGCGCTAACCAAGTCAGCAGCACACGTGCCACTGCCGCAGCCGCAGCCGCAGCCATTGCCACTGGCACTGCCACTGGCTGTGCCTCTGCCACACGTGGCACGCGGAGACAACAAACACAAAACAGGCAATTTAACAGGCCATCAACGTTTGATGGTGCCGACAATGATGTTGTTGATGGCATCCTGCCTAACAATAACAACCAGCCAATAAGTCGAGCAACATCACAACTACATCAACAACAACAGCAACAACAGCAACAATGAAAGCAACAACAGCTCGTCTAAAACTCGCTAAAGGGCTTAAAAATGCAGTTAACAAGGCCTCTTCAAAGCAACGAGGATATTAACAAGTTATCGAATGGGTTATTGCATTACGACTTGCTTGAAGTCTGTGAAACGGGCTTATAAATACGCGTTTGCATAATTTTTTTTCGGATTTCCACCTTTTCGAGGTTCATTTAAAAATATATTGATATACATAGGATCTTAGCATCAAAGCTTTCGTTATACAGAAAAGTGCGATACAGATAGGTATATTTGTTGGATAACTCAATGTTAACCGAAAATACCCAATTTGAACTCTAGTTAACTGAGTGTGTCAGTAAATTGGGTGACTGATTATCGGGAAGAGTACAATCATGGTTCGGTTCACCAATTCGTGGTTTTCAACATGCATGTATGAGCTCTGTATTGCTTCGAGCCTCGGCATGTTAGTCTATCACAAATTAAATTTAACATAGATATTTATATAGTTTTACTTATTGAAATCTTTGTATGTAGCCTTGCTTATCAAAAGTTAAATTTTCCTTCTTTTAATGTCAATCGATAGTACTGATCCGCACGAGTCCAAAATGGTATAAAATTACAAAATCGGACATTATTTGGCCGAGATATTCAAAAAACTCATAAAAAAAGTTTGACTATACAAACGAACTGTTTTTTGAAACAGAACTTTTTTTAACCCACCGATTTTTAATTTGCTGGAATGCCAATTGACACTAGGGATCCGTACAAATTAAAAAGGTATAACATTTCAGAATCGAACAATATTTACCAGAGATATTCAATAAAAATCATCAACAAAGTTTCGATTTTCGAACCGACCCCGAATTTGAGAAATAACGTGATGTAACCCCTTGCCATTTTGATGATTTTGGTCAAAATTTAGATTTTCAGTTTTTTGATGCCAATCGATAGTACTGATCCTTACGAGTCGAAAATTGTATAAAATTCCCAAATCGAACACTATTTGGCCGAGATATTCAAAAAAAATCATCAAAAGAGGTTGACTTTACAAACGAATCGGTTTTTGGTCAACCACTTTTTTTAACCCATCGATTTTTCAAATGTTTGAATGCAGATTGATAGTAGGGATCCCTATGAATTCAAAAAGGTGTAACATTTTGTTTATGAGTCCAAAATGGTATAAAATTCCAAAATCGGACGTTATTTGCCTTAGATATTCCAAAAAATCATCAAAAAAGTTTTGATATTCGTACCAACCGTCACGTTTTTTATCAAAAACTTTTATGTTGATTTAATTAAATGCCAATATATAGTTGGTATCCGTGTATTTTAAAAAGATACATCATTTCAATTCGGACATACCCGACATAATAAATAAAACCGAATCAAAGAGTTTCCGCGCGAAATGTCGCTTTGTAACGACATAATCTGGCGCAGTTCAACGGCGGAATTATGTCGTTTTTTATCGGCATATTTCCGCGCGGCTAAAAAATCCACATATTTAGTGCTATGCCGATTTTTAAGACTTTCGCGATATCTAAAATATAAGTCTTTTTAAAATCGGACGTATTTTAAATTAACAAATTTTTTATTTTGTATTTTTCAGCCAAAACCGCCACGCACATGGGTAACATATAATCAGCAGGTGATCGCTATTCATGGTACCTAGTTGACCTATATATCCTTGGTTATTTCATATCATGGATATAGTCCTAGTGAACCTAAAGGACCGAGTTCTCGCAAAATGCGCAAGAATATGGTCCAAAAATATGTATGCTTTTCTTTTACAGCCGCCCACAGCAGCAGCCCCGCCCTTGAATGGTTACTAGTTGACTAACATATCATTGGTTATCCCATGCCATCGATATAGTCCTTGAAACCTAAAGGATCACATCCCTGCAAAATGTGCATTGAAATGGTCCAAAAACATGTGTGATTTTTCTTTCAGGAGCCCTTTTACATTAGCTGCAGCTGCAGCTGTTGTTTAACATCCGCCTTACAGCACTCATTTTACATAAACTGCTAATTAACAGTACTTATTTTAATTGAGTTTCATTTTTGCCCCTTAATGCTATGCAATGAAAATTTTAGTTCGAAGAACTCGTCGACCTTCTGTGCATTTCTGTTCGCCTGGTATTTTTGGGAAATTTTAGTTAAAATTTGGGACCCAGCCGGCGACGAGGGCGCCCCGTTTGGGTATGCAAAGGAATTTTTAGGCAGTTAAAATTATTTTTTGTCGGCCTTCTGAGCATTTCTGTTCGCCTGGTATTTTGTCAGATTTTAAGAAAAATCTAGGCAGCTAGCGGTTGCCAACAAACGCCCCTCACGGGTATGCAATGGATTTTTAATTTTTATATAAAAAAACAAGATTTTCGTTTTTTATTTTAAATAATTGATTTATTTATGTTTAAATTAACAAAACTGTTGTTTTTTATGCTTATTTTGTTAAATTTATACAAAACGATCATAAATTATGATTGTTGCTTATTTGAACTTAAAATAGCTATATCTGGATTAATTGAAGTTCGATCCTGGAAAAAATTGCTTTATCAGTCGTGGAGGTCCTTAGAGCTCACTGTAGTCCTTAATTTGTCAGTCTGAAAAGATAAAATCACATATAAATTAAACAAGACAAAAAAATATGAAGACACTTTTGCGAGGAAAAAGGCCATAGCTCGGGCATGTCCTTGCAGATTTTCAAAGGACATGGTGCGTTAGGATCGTATAGACCCTCTGCATCGATCTGCATCAAAAAAATATGGGGTCATCTAAGAATCCCAGGACTTGTATTTTTACTTGTAAAATTTAAGTCGCGGAGGCACGAAAATGGCCCAAAATCACAAATCCTTGAATATCTCCGAAACTACAAGGACGATCCTTATGAAATTTGGCAAGCTTGTGGTCCTGGCTAATACAATTTTTTTGACATACGATACGCAAGGATACGCAAGGATATATCAGAGTTATGGCCTATTTTCTCTTGCGAAAATTGCCCATAAAACTTCGCCGTTTGAAGGACTTTCGTCCTTTTTGCTATATTTTCTTAAATGGGAGGGTAAGCACCATTTACTGTCCAAAGGACATCCCGATAGTCCTTCAAATGGCCAAGTTAGACCCGATTTTTTCGATTTTTGGCACTTTTGCGACCAACCCCCTATGAAAAATTTTGGTGAAATTTTTTATCGAATCTTGAAAATCCTTGAATGCCAATCGATAGTCCTGGACCCCACGAGTTCAAAAAGGTATATCCTTCTAATATCCTTAAGGATTTGGCCAAGATATGGCTACTTACAAAATGTCCTTTTTTGAAAATTGGCCATATAACGGAAACAGCAAGGACGATTTTGATGTCCTTTAAACAGTTTGAGGTCCTTGTGTAAACGATTTGTTTGACACAGAACTTTTCACGATCCGCAAGGATACGGCCGAGTTATGGCTATGTTCAAAGAATTTTACTTATATCTAGTCTGTTTGAAGGACTTTCGTCCTTTTTATTATATATACTGAATTTGGAAGATATGGACTTACGGTTGGCAAATGGACATCAGGATCAGCAAGGATACGGCCGATCTACAGCCTTTTTATCTTTACGGACAAAATCATCAAAATGGCAAGGGGTTACATCACGTTTTTTCTCAAATTCGGGGTCGGTTCGAAAATCGAAACTTTTTTGATGATTTTTATTGAATATCTCGGGTAAATGCTGTCCGATTTTGAAATGTTTTAACTTTTTGAATTCGTAGGGATCCCTACTATCAATCGACTGGACTCGTAAGGATCAGTACTATCGATTGAGATATTAAAAAAAATTATCAAATAAGGTTGACTTTACAAACGAATCGGTTTTTGGTCAATTACTTTTTTTAACCCATAGATTTTAAATTTGCTTGAATGCCAATTGATAGTAGGTTTCCGTACGAATTTAATTATATACTTATTGTAAAAATATGTTTCGATTTAGTTTTAAGTACAGCTGTTCCTTTCCAGCTAATCTTGTTTAAGGTTAGGCTGTTGTTAACTAATACATATTTGAATTCCGGAATCTAACCAATTGGGTTCAAAACGGATGCAAAATCATTTAAATTTGTAATCAAACAGAGCCAGTTTACATTCCAGATGAAATTATTTCTGTATAAGCACTGAAAGCCCACTTTATTAACACGTTTGCATTATATCCTGATTTCGTAGGCGAATGCAAATTGTCATTGCAGTCAGTTTTTGCTGCCAAGCTGTCGGGGCGTATGCGTGATGCACTACCTCTGCGCTGAGTGCAATCGCAGCGCGTTGTATCAAAGGGCAACTAAAATGAAGCCCATTCAAGGTGGTTTTTGTGTGATGGGAGGAAAAGTCACGTCGTTTTCAGAGTTTCGCTGCGATGAATTTAAGTGCCAGTTGCCGGCAAGTTCGGGCGTAATGCGCACGTAGAGACTGTACGCCGAAAAAGGAATGCCAAATGCAGGCCCGAAACTTTGGGCCAGTTTGAAGCGCGAGCTTTCTTTGGCTGTATGTGCAATATTTATTGCGCATACGCCGTGTTGATTTCGCAGGCTCGACAAGGCCGCAAAAATTGTTAAGTGGCTTAATTAGGGCTACAAAGTGTTTGGCCAATTGAACTATCTTTCTGAGCAGCCCGTGTACAAGTCTTGCGGCTAGCCGTTAATCAGCTTAAAGCACATTGTGCTTGCTGTGCACCTGGTTCTCCACCTTTACCTGGACCACAAGCTGGACCAAGCGCCAATGTTTAAGCTGCTTTGTGCTGGCTGTGGACTGTGTTGGCTGCTCTTTGAAACCACGCCTGCCACAAAGTGGTCCACATAGTTTTGCTCAACTCATTTTATTTTCAGTTTTTTTCCTGATAATTTGAAATGTTGGCAGCGCTCTAAGAGAATAAAACTTATGGCACTTTCGACGTAGCTTATTTAATGGCCTTTGACTTATGAAGCGTTTAAAGCTAGTTTCAGGTGCCCTGTAAAATTTAAATGAGCTAGCAGAGTAATCTACCAAGTGCTATAAATGAAACCCAACGCTTAATAAGCAAAATACGAGAAAATCTAGACCAGTTAAAAGAGATATAAGCACTTTAAAAAATTCAAATTATAGTCTCAAAATGACAGACTAATCGCCTAGATAATATTTTATCTTCCATTTTCTCAGGTGTGCGAACTCCAAGCTTTGTGCTCTATACCCATGCTTAGTTTTAATTTTAATTTTTAATTTTTCTTCTTTTCAATTTCTGGTTAGTTTTTTTATAGCGCATCTTTAAGTCGAAGATGCCCAGCTGTCCGCGCTCATTCATTTACCTCGCGGTCTGAGTCTCAGCTGGCTGTGGCACACACAAAAGGCAGGAAATTGAATAAAATTGCCATGTTATGATTATAGAAAGGAAGCGTGCAAGCTTCAGGAGCCAGCCAAAGCAGTTCCAGGCGGGGGGAGGCGGCACGATGAAAAGTTGTTCGTTTGCTTTGAGTCTTTGCGGCTGCCAGCTGCTGGCCGTAAAACCCAAGAAGCGTATTCGAAGCCACATTAACTAACTGTGCGGCTTAACTACCCACTGATAATGAGCCAGTTGACAGTTGCACTTTGACTTCATGGCGGTAAAGCATAATTTGCAGCCAGGACTGGGCAGACAGACAGCTGCCTGTCAACAATTTCGCATGCATTGCCTGGCCATATTAATATTATTTTTTATTTTGACCATTATTGTCGCCGCTGTTGCTGCTGCTGCTGTTGTTGCTGTTATTAACGCGCGAAATCAGGGCCCAGCAGGAGGCGATATTAAATTTGTTTTTTAATTTTATTAAACAACGGCGTCCACTTTACACATCAATAACGCCACGACTCCAATTGCCACAAACGAAAGGCGAGCGGTACGAGAGTGAATGTGGCAGCAGCCAGGCTTCCCCTGTGGCTGAGCGTTAAAATATTGACATGTGCTACAGTTGTTGCTGGTGAAGGGTGTTGGGTGTTGGTGTTGCATGTTGCTGGTGGGTGTTGCTGGTGGGGCTGGCCAGCGTATCACATGACCAGAGTATTGTTGCTGGCCATCGCGTAAATAAAGCGTAAAATTGTGTGTGTGTGTTTTTTTTTTCGCGCGTTGTTTGTTTTGTTTTTTTTTTTTTAAATGAAAAACACAAACAATCAAATACATTTCACTGTATGTGTGCGTGTGTGTGGTTGTGCATGTGGTAAAATGACCTTTGGCTTTCATTGTCGCCACTACCACAGCCAGTGCAAACATTTGCATGCCCTATAGACAAGACAACAATGGAGGGTATATGCAAAACAAGCAACAATTTGCGACAGAATGAAAAAACATGTCGGTTGACAATGTGGAGCTGTGGAGCTTAATCGAACCCATTTACCCATTTCCACTTATTTACAAATTTGTTTAGTTAGTAAATAAATTAATTAGTAAATATTTAATGGGTATCTGGTTGTCGAGCTTAGTTGCGTCCGTTGTAGTAGCTGCTGCTGTTGCCTTTTATTTGATTTTCCTTTTGCAGCCTCAAGCTGTTTCGTTAATTGCATATTTAAATTTATGCTGTTAATTGTTGGCCATCCACAAGGATGCACTGCCGGGCGCCTTTTAAGTTATGGCTTCACTGTAGCGAACCCTTGCCGCCGCCCGCCGCCATTTCCGCTTCCGTCAGCTGGCTGCTGAGTAGCTCAGATGCATCAACGGGTCGACTATCAATTTAATGAAACCTTTTTAAAGAAAATACCAGCAAATGCACACATCCTGTTGGTCGCGACAAGTGAGTGACACTTCAGCCCGAAGCGAGTTTGGAGACTTTGCGATTAGACGACAGCCTTTACATTAAAGGAATCCCGCTGGCCCATAATTTATTGACTTATTATTATATGAAATATCTATATTGCAAAGAAAATAAATGCTTTGGTTCAGGTTTGCCTTCAATTAAATTTGTTTGCATCGTTTCTGCTAGATTTATAATTTTCTTCGATCTACATATTTTATAAGAGGATCAAATATGAGTTGCGTTTCTGCCAAGATTTTTGAAATTTTACCGAATATTTTGACTTTGCGATTAGTCAGCTGCACAGTTGCCTCTACATTAAAGGAATCCGCAGACGCAAAATTTATTTAGATTTTGTTAGATATAGTAAATATATTGGTGAGAAAATCTCAGAGTAATACAAAAAAAAAATGGTTTTTCGATTATTCTTAATTCATTTTCTTATAATTTTGGTATGTTACATGTATATTGAAAAAAGGATATAGTTTTTATTTTTAATTGATATTTATATCAGATATTTTCGAACTAATCAATTTTTTTAAAATATGCTTTGCAGATATCTGATTTAAGCAGATAAATTGTTTCAAACTCCCCTCGTTGTAAAAAAACTGATATTCCGGCTTTCAACCAGATTTGTTGATATCGTTTCTGCTTGATTTATAATCTGATTTAATATTTTCTTCGCTTTTTACAGGGCTCAAAAAAGTGTTGCATTTCAGTCAAGACATTTGAAATATTAGCGAGTTTTTTGACTTTGCGATAAAGGAATCCCGCAGAAACATATTTTATAAAAATATATGTTATCCTAGGAAAACTCATAGTAATTACCAAGAGTTTTTTGGTAATTTATTTCTTACTTAAATTTTTTATAATTTTGATCTGTTTAATATTAAAAAAAGAATGTAGTTTTTATATTCGCTTTATAAAATTCAAATCACAGACAGTTGTAATCCAACATTTTTATTAGAATATGGTTTGGTTCAGTTTCGGCAGATAATTGGGTTCAAAGTTCTCAGCTGAAATATTGGTCTTCAACCAGATTGGTTTATAACATTTCAGCTTAATTTTGTAATTTGATTTTAAGACATTTGAAATTTTAGTTTGCTGCAGATAGACTTTATTATTAATAATAATTGAGTTGCAAATCCAGAGTAGCTCAATACAAAATGGTATAGCTCGTATTTCGGCGAGACAAAGAGCTCTCAACGTTGAACAGCAGGAAATGCAACTGGTTGAAAGGGAGAAAAAACATGAACAAGAACAAACTAACTGGAATACACAAAGAACTAAACACGGATAAAATGCACGGACTGCAGCTGCAATTATTCGCATATGAATCCGAGCTTTTGCAGAGCCTCAGCGATGCGGGGCTTCTCCAGTTCGTGTGGTTGTGGCTCCAGTTGAAGCAGCTCCTCCATTCCGTAGCGTTTCACCGATTTCTTCGCCCCCTCCGGCATCACGTAGTCCTCCTTGGCGGTCGCCTCCCAAGCCGGCGACGGCGTCGGCAGCAGGCCGCAATTGGCAAAGGCGCGCGTTATATTGCGGGCGTGGGTCAGATTGCCGCGACGCCTCTCGCCCCGGGCCACCAGCGGAGCCGGTGGCCAATAGCGCGGCACAAAGAGCTCGCGATCCTTGGCGCCGCCCTGCTGCTGCTGCTGCTGCGGCTTGCTCTGGCCTACGGCTGTGGCTGTGTGCATGATGTTGCCCTGACTGAAGGGGCCCATGGCGCCGCGCTGCGATGGCGCGTTCTCTTCGAGCTTGATCAGAGTCCTGCCGCCGGCCAGGTTGTTGTTCTCCTTGTTGGCGCCGGCCGCCGCCTCGTTGGCCTTGGCCTTGCAGCGCTCGTCCCACTGCTTCACGGTCGGTATATAACGCTTCGGCGTCGAGCTAGCCGGCGGCGGCAACGGCGGCTGCTGCTGCAGCTGCTCCGGCTGAATCGTGGACTGGGTCGTGGCCTGTGTGTCGGGCTTGGCGGCGGCGCGTTGCAGGCATATGTAGCGACTGGTTGGCTGCACGCCGTCGGCCTTTTGCTGCTTCAGCTCCAGCTCGTCGCGCATTTCGCGCAGCACGCTCTCGATGTGCTCGCGCTTGATGATGCGCAGCCGATTGACGCGCACGCGCTCCTCCGGCGTAAAGTCCACGGGCGAACGTGTCAGATGCACTATGATCTGTGGCTGATCCAAGGTCTCTCGCATGCGTCGCTGCTCGACGAGCTTTAGCGCCTCCAGGGCCACCTTGCGCTCCTGCTCGCGCCGCTTCTCGTCCGGCACAGCGGACTTTATAACCGAACGTTCCTTCACCGGTTTCTTGCGGCTGGTTGGCGGCAAGGACGTCTCCTTGTCCGGCTGAGCGCGTTTCAGACGCGACTCACTTTTTGTCTCATCCCCAATGACGGCAACCCGCAGATCTTTGCTCTGGGCCGAAGCTGGAGATGTGTTGCGAAAAGGAAGGAGGAGGAGTTGGAGGAGTTGCTACTCGCAATACTTACGCGCTTTGCTGGCTCGGTCGGCGGGTATCGGCTTGGGAAAGCCCTTCCAGGGCAGCATCAGCTTCGGCTGCGCCGGCTTGCGCACGTCCAAAGCCTCGAAATGGCGCTTCAGCTCGCCCAGACGCACTTCCTCGGCCTCGACGCTGGCGTCCTTGGAGCGCGGCACAAACACGCTCGCGTTCACATTGAGCTTGGCAGCTGCCTCAGCAGCCGCTTCTGCTGCTGCAGTTGGAGTTGGAGTTGGATTTGGAGTTGCGGCATCTGCAGTGTCTGCGGCAGTTTCATCGCAATCGCTTTCGCTATCGTTTTCTCTGTAGAAGCGCAGCAGCTCGGGCAGCGGCTTCTTCAATATCTCAAAAACGGCGCGACTCTTGATCAAGTTGTGCATCCTGTGGCTTATCTGGATAATCACGCTCTATCGATACTTAACTGGGGCGGGAAGCTAAGCAATATAATACGAAAGTCGGAAAGCTACGGTCTGTTGACTGCTTCGATAATAATATACGAGTATTTACACATAACAGCTCTTGTCTGACAGCTATCCTCCAGCCTGCCTACATTTTTTCTCAAACTCCAAAAAACGTTTGAAATATGTAACGTGGGACAAGCTCCTTTTGGTTGGTGGCCTGCCAGACTAAACAAATAATTTGCCTAGCTGGAAAGTGTAGTATCCATTTTCCTCTAACTGACATTTACGAGTATTTGCACAATAAACGTGGGGGCAAAGTGAGCAACTCGGTCAAGTGCAGTCAGCCTGAAGACGGGCAACGGTAACGACATTCAATAAAACGTTTGCTATTATTATGGGAACACACACTCGCACACACACACACCGTCTGGAGCTGTGCAAAATGAAATGAAATTAAAGAAGCGCACAGAAATATGCAATTTCACCTCAATCACAGCTGTAAAAACAAACAATGGGCCAAGCGCACTGCAGGGGCTGCCTTAACCCCCCCCCCACACCCCCCCCCCCCTTCTACGGCTGCCCCTCATCCTGCTTATCCCGGGTCGTTATCGTCATGCGAGCCACATGCTGTTTGCTCTGCTGCTGCTCGCTTCTGCCTTATCATTTTGCAGGTAAGGAGAAAAAGAAGTGCAATAAGTAAAACGTAATTACTTACCCTCAACTTATCCCCCCCCCCCCCCCCCGTACGCCTCTTGCCCAGAAACTGGGCAATGTATCATACGAGGACGAGCCAATGCAATCGCAATTTCAATCGCAACAAATAGCCAAGCAGTGTCAGGTGTCTGCTGAACGAAATCGAAATCGAAGCACACAAAAATATCAATATTATAAATGTCGATAGATTTCATAGCTCAACTTATGCACCTAGATAATAATAGATAACATATGTCAAGCTTACGCTTTTGGAAGATATAATTTCTTTAAGGTATGTTTCTATATAGCCATGTTCGTCTGTCAGTTCCTAAATGTCTTTAAAGCTATCGTCTTGAGACTTTGCATTGGCCTATCTTTCAGTATATATGCCAGAAGTAGGTGGATCGGACCGCAAAATCATGTAGCTGCCAAATGAATGGTCGTTGTTGCATCTAAATAAAAAAACATTGTTTTTCCATTTATTTGTTGTACATTTGCTTCCTATATCTGAGCCATATCTCATCAACTTCAGACAACTGTATCATGGAACTCTACTGGGACAATCGGTTAATTATGAGATTTCGAAGGGAGAAGTTTTCAGTTTTTCAAGATATCTTCTCCAAGCTCAAGACTTGCCAGCAATATTCTACTCATTTATCTGCAAATTTCTACAATGGTTTTTATTATTCTGTTTTAATAGTATTGCATGGCTAATAAACTAGAAAACATAATAAAAATAAAATCATGTGGAGCTTTTGTATAAAAACATTTTTGTTTTTTTCACTTATTAGTCATTAGGAATAATCCGTCAAACGAGATTTTGTTTTCTACTCTGGCTTTTGATTTTATAATTTAATTATGATTCCCATGCAATAAGCCGGAAGCGATAATAAAAGTAAACAGAAAAATAAAATATGACTAGTATTAGAACGCTTTTTATATACTTTAACCGAGAGAACGCTGCGACCGGCCTATATTAAAATTAGATTGCGATCTTTTTAAAAGAGAGCACCTTCGATTCCGAATGTCTTATTCGTTCAGTGTTCGCAATATATATTTGTGATTTCGTACAGACGGGCAGTCGCCAGACAACAGCCCAACGATGAACACAATTCTGAAATTAATCGCGTTTGCACTTCTCTTGACAATTATCTCTGGAGCTCCTCCCGAATGTGACAAGGTTAATATACAGGATTTTGAAACTTGTAAAGCTTTGCTTCGTAACTGGTACGAGATGAAGGATCAGTTCTTTAGAAAATGTTGCGAGAAAAATGCGAAGAACAGTTATGATACATGTGAAACATATGCAGAACGCAAGGCAACGGAAGAATTGAAAAGCAAAGTGGAATTGGAAACTCAAGTTCAATCTGATCCGGAGAAAGTGGAACCAACTGATAGGGTAGCCTTCGATGGTTCAACTCCTTACCAAAGATATTTAGAACAGGGTAAAAAGTCAGGTAGGTAACAGTTTCAAAAAAATATACGAAATATCTGAATGAGATTCACTTTAGAGAGAATAATTTATATACTTTCAGAATCTAAAGCGTCAAAGTTCTCAGGCCCAACCATTATAAAACGAGTGTCTTCCTAATTATTTAATAAATCACTTTATGAAAATTAAATGATAGAAGCCTATTAGTTCCTATGAAGGTCTATGTCACAAAATAAAAATATGTAACTGAATGTATATATATAATAAGCAAAAGAAAGAGAATTGTGTGTGCAAATTAAAAGCAAGGCGAATCTTTTCAAAATATATAGAATGTACTATCAATTTATATTATCAGCTGAAAAATGCAATATATATGTATACTATAAAATGTTGTATATATATATGTAATCATTTTTTTTAGGTCTTATCATGTGATTTTTTGCAAAAGCAAAACTTTCAAACTTTGCCAAGAATATCAATAAAAACGCTTACGCTTTTGGAACACATAATTTCTTTGGGGAATGTGTCATTATAGCCATGTCCTATGACAACTTGTCTTATGTCTTTAAAGCTATCGTCTTGAGACTTTGCATTGGTCTATCTCTATATTGCAGATCGGACCACAAAATCATGTAGCTGCCATATAAATGGTCGTTGTTGCATCTAAATAAAAAAACATTGTTATTCCATTTATTAGATTTACTGTGCTCCCTTTATCTGAGCCACATCTCATCAACTTTCGTTTCTAGCAAGTTTCCAGTTTTTTAAAATTTCTTCTCCATGCTCGCGACTTCTCCTTAAGCCCGACAGCAAAATTTGTTTACTGGCTTTTATTTTTGTGCTTTAATGATATTGCATGTGTAATAGACAAAATAAAAACAAAATCATGTATTCATTTACTGAGAGAACGCTGCGACCGGTTTATATATTAAAATTAGATTGCGATCTTTTTAGAGGAGAGCACCTTCGAATCTGAATGTCTTTTTCGCTGAGAGTTTGCAAAATATATTTGTGATTTCGTACAGACGGGCAGTCGCCAGACAACAACCTAACAATGAACACAATTCTGAAATTAATCGCATTTGCACTTCTCTTGACAATTATCTATGG
>JAWNPB010000072.1:0-68636 GCA_035045355.1 Drosophila lacicola | reverse complement strand
CTCAAACTGAACACTCAATTTGGCTAACTAGACACCCAAATCTAGCTGCCAAAATCTTAGCTACATTGAAACTGGGTTGCAGAAATTGTGAGTTAAGTTCAAATTTCCTAAAATAATAAACCGAGTCGTAGTTGCTTAATTTGCCACTTTCGCCGAGTAACCAAGTCGAGACATAATCAAAATTAATTGCTTTATTAATTTGTCTAGCATTTCTCGCAGTGTAGCTTTTGACAAAAATTATGTTGTTGGGGCGTAATTGTTGGCCCCGTTATGAAGTTGCGCCGAGTTCTTGGACACACTCTCGAGTAAGACAATTGCTCTCACAGCCGCAGAAAGCAGCTTTCTTTGGCTTTGGCTTTGATTTTGGAGGGGGACTTTTGTATCTCGTATCTCGTAATAACTGTAATTTATTTATGAGCTTTATGCACACGTTCCGAATACACATTTTAATTGTAGCTACGATTCTTCACAATTCTTTTGTAATATAACTCGCCCTAAAGAGCTGTAATTAAGTTGATTGAGTTTTTCAGTAGCTTTTCAACAGCTGCCAGCTGCAATTTTCACGCAAAGAAAGTGCCAAATTAAGTGCTCACCAGCTTTAAGCCCTGGGCCAACAGCGGCAAAGACATTCTCTTAAAGTTGCAATAGAGAGAGAGAGCTCTGGCACCTTAAGAGAGAACTTAAGAGAGCGCCGTTTCCACAGCTGAATCCAACTTAGTTTGTTTGGGGGCAATTCTACCAAGTTTTCATGGCCAAGTACGCGCTGCGGGCATGCAAATAAGCGCCAAGTGAATTCAATTAACAAAACCCAAAACAGGCAAAAATAAAAGTCAACTGCAGTGATTTATTGTGTGAAACTGAAACTTCTTCTTTTTTTTTCGTTGTTGTTGTTTCTTTAATTTTAGCTTTAACTGGTAGCGTGAAAGTTTTAGCTTAGATCGCAGTGCGCCAGTTCAGAGGCTTGACATTAAGATAATAGCTTGATTAAAACTTGTCATGAGAACGAACCGCATCAGCCGAGTCTTTTTTTTTATTTTATACTATGTACGTACACCATGCCATGAGAGCTCCAATTAAGCGCACTTCTTGATCATGTCGCACTTTCTGTCATTTTAGCTAGGCATGCCAGGCCGGTCGAGCGACTTGTAACAAACAAAATACAAATACATATATATATATACATATATATATATTTTTTTTTTAACTCGTATTTTATTTGTAATTTGTCTTAGGACAATAAACAAATTGCTTAGCAAGTAAAGCTATGATAAAACTTAACAGGATTGTTTAAGCTTTAATATGTTCAAAGAATATATTTTACATTTTAGTTTGTTTATTTAACCCAACTTATGACAATATGTGGAAGATCCAGCACGTTCATAATATAGTCCATGTTTAAGAGATCCAGAGCCAAGTTAATTTTCACTTCTGGCCACAAAAATTATATTAATGGGATTATTTAAAATTAATTTACAATAACTTAACATTTTTATCTTGAATATCTATGTAACAGATATTAACGCCGTTCTATATATGTCCTATTCAGATCGGCGGAACTTTAAAACGACATAATCTTGCCATGGTCAAAACGTCATAATTTCGCCAGAAAAAGCGACTTAAATCCTCAGGGAAAATGTACTGGGCGGAGATTATCTCGCTATGAGCTGATTAATTATTTTTAGCTATGGCAACCCTGTCTTAATTCATAGAAACGCGAGAAAAGATTTTAATAGCCTAGTTTACTAACATGTTCGCACTCTGCATGATTTTCTGTCATCCCATTATTGTAAATTGAATTCATTCCTCTTCTTAAGGTCTTAAGGGCGACAACCCTTTTATTGTCCTTGCCAGATTTTGAAAGTTAACTAGTTTCACCGGCTCAAGAGTTAAAGCATACGTTAATTTAATATTTACATTCGTATTACGACTATCTTGTGTATGAAAACCCTGTCAGTCTGTTTAAAACTATCGCATATAAACAATTTATGTCTTTACGGGACTTTGATCCCTAAACTTCGTACTTAGCACGCCGGCGCTTAGGTTCTCAGAATTGCGCAATCTTTATTTAGTAACATGGGTTATTCAAGTTTTCTAATTATTTTGTTAAGGTGACAGCCCTGTTAAGTTTACTGACTTAATTCTTGGGCATATTTGATATGAGCAAATCGAACTTATTCCTAGTCAAAATTCATGTAAAAAAAAAAGATGACAACTCTGCCATACCCATTACCAAGCTAACACTCTGCGCCCGTTCTTAAGGTATTATTGTAGATATGTACATGATTAATATCCACATCTAGTTAACACTAGTTTAAAGGTATTATTGTAGATATGTGCATGGTAAACCACATCTAGATAACACTAGACTCAGTTAGGGTATCCGAGTTTCGTTATGGCGAGCACACAGCATCCACGATGTTCCTTGTGTCATGTTCTGCATTTGCATGCAAGTTTGTCGAGCTCTGCTCTGCTAATCACGTTCTCAATGAAAGTGGATGCAGTGGTGCATGCGACTGACGAGTGGTGCGATTCGTGTTTTCGTTCTGGACAAGTCGAAGACGACGACGTTTTGGCTCTTTCACTGGCAATGACCGCCATTTGCTGTGGCGTTGTTTGATTTTCACGTTGGTTTATTTGTTTGTTTGTTTGGGTTTTTCGCATGCAACTGGGAAACCAAGACACGTCCGAGTGTGAGTGGTTCTTGATGCTGTGCTGATTCTGGGTACCAGTTTCTATTTTTTTGTTGTTTTCCTTCTATTTCTTCTCGTATTTTTAAGCTTTTTCTCTTTTATTTTTGGTTGATTAATATTATTTATAGCCGCGGTTCGTGTCTAGAATTCAGCTGCGAATTTAATTAATATGCTGTTTCCTCTGAGATAGGTAGTTTGCCATAATTATGTGCCCTATTTTCGACTCTATGTGCCAATTTGTTTTGTAAATTTATGTATGTGTGCGTTAGTGTGTGAGGGGAAACACATGCTAAATGTAAACAAACTCATAAACTTTTCAATAATATTGCAAATGGATTAAGTACCGGACAAGTGGAAAATGGAGCAGTGCATGGGGAATAAAAAAGGATAGCAATGAAAAGCAAACTTCAATGCATTTAGTGCGATTTTGCTTTAATTAAGTGAAAACTTTTATTTAAGAAATTTCATTGCTTTTATTAATGTAGTCTTAAAATCTAATATTCAAACATAGAAGCAGCGATCTCTAAAATATATAGAATTATTCCCTATTTTCCTTCTTTTTATTGACGTACTAAAATTTTTGCAATAATACCTCACAAAATTTCTGTATGCATATCTTAAGCATTGCAAACGTTTACGAATAGAGACCAAAGAAGAACTAGAAAGTTATATGCCCTCGAGAGAGGAAAACGTAAGAGAGTAAAGTGCAACAGATTGAGCACAACAATAACAAACATAAGTACTGAGTTCTAAATTGAATGCAGGCATATTCATAGAGCATACAACCAAAAATTAAGAGTATGCTAATAGCTTAGCTACGCTCAAGTATTTTATGTGATAAGTCAAAAATGTGAAACTAAACGCATTTCACTTGAAATGCCTTTGCCTTAGAGAAAACCAGCATACGCAATATTTGTGGTTTCTACAAAATGCCTAGATAAAGCACGAAATGCCAAAAACTCAGATGCTTATCTCAGTTTTTCAGATGGTTTCGAGCGTTGCACAGCTGAAAGCGGTCGTTGCTTTGGCCAAATTGAGCTGTCCACTTATTATGCCATTATAATAACTATATAGAGTACTTATAAGGCAGTCCACTCACCTGACTGTCATCCCGCTCTCTAACATCACTTTTTTTTGTGGTTTCGTTGTCTTACAGCTAACAATAAACGGCGTCAACAAATTTCTTTGGTAAATGCTTCATTAAAAGTGTGGCAGAACTTTGGCAACAACAACAAGAGCGACAACAAGAGCGACAACAACAACGATAGCAACCTGTATCATTTGCCAAGTGCTGCTCCATGCTCCATAGCGACAATTGTGCGGGTAATTCCATCTGGTTGAATTCGGCTTATGAGCTGAGCATGCGCTGGCCACCAGTTGCCGGCAGACGCTTCAATTCGCTTGTCATTGGAAAGTTGCCGCTGCGTGACACACATTTCACGCATTAGACACGACCCCAGCCGTAGCTGGACCTGGACTTCGGTACTGGGATCTGGAGCCAGACCAGTTGTTGCCCAGAGATAGTCGAATCACGAAAGCAGCTACAGCTAGAGCCCGCACTGGAGCCACACTCCAAGTGCAAGTCGAACTTGGGAGTTGGAGTCGGAGTCGCAGTCGGAGTCGGAGTTGGGCTTGACGTTCCCCCCTTTTGCATTATTCATGCGTGCAACGGCCCGAGGTGAAGGAGGAGGAGGAGTAGGAGTAGTAGCGAGCGGGGTAGGAGAAACAAAGATGACGCTGCGCTTAGTCAGCATATTATCGGTGGCATTAATTTCTGTGCTGCCCGCACAGTTGGATGCGTTCATCACGCAGAATACAGGTGAGTTACGATCCATGAAACAAACAACAAAAACATGCTTAAAAACTGTGGTAACAATATTGGAAAGAGGAGGAGCTGAGGTGCAGTGGCAAGACAGATAATAAGAAATATTACTTTGAATTGGTTTTAAGTGTGGGCTAGTTAGCCCAACATAAGCTAGCTTAACTCGGGGTTTTCATTCGGGAATTCAATTTTATTTTAAAGATGTTTTCTTAAGAAATCAATTTAGATAATAATATATATATATATATATATTCAGATATTGATAACAATTATATAATATAAATATCTGTTTAGGAACATCATAAATACAATGCGAAATAATCTAGAAAATAAACATGGAAACGGTTAGGTTAACTAACATAAAGAATATTATAGAACGCGAGTTGAACTTAAAGTTTGGCTAAGACTTCAAAAGACTTTAAGGTGTTTTTTACTTCCAATACTTTCACTATTTTTGAGTACAATCCAAAGTATAGCAAATAGAAGTGCTTAAAACAAAACAGTTTCACAGTTTTTAAAGTTTTAAAAAAGCTAGCATATCTTTATCAGATTCTTGATGGAGATATCTCGATCGTTCTGTTTTTGAACTGTATATTTTCCTATATGAAAACTATTTGATATAGCTAAGATGAAGAATCTTCTAGGCTCCATAAAAGAAATACTTTTATATTTTTTGATATTTTCTTAAAATAATATTCGAACTGCTTAAAACTCAGCTGAGCTCAGTTAGCTTTGCTCTGATTTAAAGGTTATGCAATAAATTTCAAAACTATTCAAAACTCCGCACAGTTCACATCGTCGTTCTATAGCTTGTAAACAAATCGCTTAAGCGCAAAAATTCTATATTTACTTTAAAAGTTGTAGTTAAGATAAAGTAAAAAGCAACCCAATCGGTATTTTGATATGTGGGCACAAAAGTATAATGTGCATTTGGGACAGGAGCAGATGCCCTATCAGACAACCGTTTACTTGCCCATACCGCAGCAGAGCATAGTGCCCAATACGATGGCCACCAGTGTACTCAATATGCCTACCATGGCACCGGCACAGGCCTTCATCGTAGTCACCAGTCCCCAGGGCAATCATGTGCAACCGTATCTGCTGCAGCAGCCCGTGCCGTCCGGCGACTGGACGCAGTGGGGCAGGGAACAGCTGCCTCAGCTGCAGCCACTGGCGCAGCCGCAGCCGCAGCCTCTCCAACAGGAGTTGCCACAGTGGCAAGCCCTAACGATGCCAGCCGAGTCTGGCGAGGCTCCTGAGCAGCGGGAGCAAAAGCCTACACAGCCCAAAAAGTCGCACGTTAAGAAACTGTACCGCTATGGTGCCTCACCTGAGATGATGAAATCAGGCGCCGCTTTTCCCTCCTACTATGCCGATCCGCAGAAGCTATTTAATCGCTACTGCATGGATCAGTAGGAAATTCAAACGGATAACCAGTTCAAGCAGATAGCACAGAGAATCATCAACTCTTTTGTGTTTTTGTTTTTCGACTTTGTGTGAATAAATCCTGAGCATTTTCAAACCCATTTTTCGTATTCTTTCTGCCTCCCTTGCAGGCTGTCATCACAATGGCACCTGGTATGCGGACAAATCGGTGGTGCCCAGCATGGAGAAGTGCCTCAACTGTCAGTGCAATCGGAAGACTCTCGTCTGTCGCCTGAAAGTCTGCCCGGAGATGCCGATGCCGCCGCCACGTGGCTGTGTCGTGGTTCAAAAGAAGAACAGCTGTTGTCCCTACCTCTCCTGTGCCCGTCTGGATGCCTTCTATAAGATACCCACCAAGCGACGCATCATCGCCTACCTGGATCACTATGAGCGGGAGTCCATCGACCGTGTAGTCAATGACAACATGCTGCAGAGACGCTCGGATGACTCCGACGTCGACTTGTTTGGTAAGCGTATATAAAATCTAGATAAGATTCGATTCATTTAACTAAGGGACTCCTTTTTTCTTAGTGTGCGTAAAGAATGGAACTGTCTACAAGTCCGGATCGGCCATGTCCTCATCGAATCTGTGTAGCTATTGCTATTGCATTGGTAAGTGGAAGACTGCAAAGTTTTAGGGATGAGCGAATAGAATCTGGTGTAGGCAATGTATGAAAGTAGTGGGAGTAATGAGTGGGAACAGATAAAGGCAGCATTAAGTAAGTGGGAAAAGATATTAGGAGCTGCAAGCTTGATTAAGTGGCGACAAGTAGAAAAAAATTTCTCCCACAAATAGTGGGAATAGAAAGTGGGGACCTGTTGATAGCATGAATGGGAACAATAAACTGTGAAAATTATGAAGCGATATCAAAATTAACATTAGGTGGGAAAATAAAGCTAAATAAGAATCCAGATGAATTATTTCAGAGTAGAATATAGAAAGAAGTGAGAATAGAATGCACGACCGAAATCAAGCAAGTGAGAACAGGGACAAAAGATAGTAGGGACAGACTGGTATTTAATCTAAAGTTAGAACAGTAATTGGGAACAGTTAACAAATATAATATGTAGGCAAATAAGGTGGGAATAGTAAACACAGTCCGTATGCAAAAGAAGCAAGTGAGAAAGGCAATCCACAAAATGGAAAAGCAAGCGAAAACATTTATTGGAAGCAAGAAGCTTAAGTGAGAAGAATAGATAAGCATAAGAATAACAATATATAAAAGAATAAGAATACATTATCGCGAACAGAAAGTCAGAATAGTACACGAAATTACTAAATAGTAACATCTTAAAATCCAAGTGGGAACAATAAATGGGAACAGTCGTATATTAGTAACATCTCAAAATCCCACCAACTAAACCTTTTGCTGACACCTAATCTTTCCACTCTTTCCAGGCGGAACCGAAAAGTGCGTAAAGCCCAAATGCATGTTGCCCGTGGAGGGCTGCAAGCCCATTTTCGTCGACTCCACCTGTTGCCCCGTGCGCTACGACTGCAGCAGCAAGACATCGGGTAAATCCTCGCAGGAGGTGCGCTATCGCAAGAATTCGAACAAGCATTTCCAGCGCATGTCGCAGCGACTGCAGCGGAATCGTGGCTGCACCGTGGGCGCCCAGTTCTACGCGGAGGGTCAGAAGATGCGATCGGATGCGGACAGGCCGTGCGACATATGCTTCTGCATACGCGGCACGCGACGCTGTGCGCCCAAGAAGTGTGCGCCGGCGCTGAAGAACTGCATCCCGGTGGTGCCCAAGGGCCAGTGCTGCCCCTCCAGCTATGACTGCGGCAGCCAGCGGGACTATCGGCGCTCGCAGAGCTCGCGACAATTCAATCTTTACAATCTGCTCTTTGGCAAGGAGGAGCAGGAGGCGGAGGCTGCGGCAGCCTCTGTGCTGATGCCGCAAAATACCATGGCCGAGCATTACCCGCTCGATCGTCATCCCACCGAGCCGCCCGTGGGCGATGCGCTGCAGGCGAGCAGCGAGAAGAGCATCCTGGATACCCTGCGCGAGGGTCTTGAGTTCATCGATGGCAACAACAATCAAATGCTGGCCAACAACATGGATCTGGCGGGGCTGCCAAGCACAGCTACCCCACAGCCCCCAGCGAACCCGCCGGCGATTGAGGTGAGCAGCACCACAGAGCTGAGTTTTCTGGACTTGCTGCTCGGACCCAGCACGGAGCGTGAAGCCAATTCGATGACGGAGTCAACAACCGCCAAGAAGCCTTTGTCCTGGGTAGACTTACTGCTGGGTCCCGACGAGGAGGATCTTGCCCAGGCCGACGCAACGGTGACCGAGGCATTTGTAGAAACCACCACTGGACTGACCCAACCGGTTGAGGCGCCCCTGGCCAGCACCACAATGCGCAGCATTGAACGCATTGCGGATGATTTCGATGATCATTTGGCTGATGGCGAGATTGCGGTGGGTGAGCTGCCGGCGGAGGCGCAGCAAATTGCGATTGCCAATGCGGCGAATTGGCCCAGACCCAAGGATCCACTGGCTAGCACCACTGCACAGCCAGCTGATCTATTCAATGTGCTGCTGGATGGCCTTTCCGTCATGCTTGATGGCAATATCAGCAGCACAAGCACAACAACAACATCAACAACAACCACAACTAGGCAACCCATTGTTACACATGCACCACCCATGTTCCGTCCACTGCCCAGCAATAAACCACTGCACACGCGAATCAACTCCAAGCTGGCTAATCTAACAGTAAGCCCGCCCATGGTGGTGGTCACTAGCAAGTACGGACAGCCAGTCACATATAGAACCATGCCCGGCAGAAGCACCACCACCAGCACCACCACAACAACAACAACCACAGCTAAACCTACAACAACTTCAACAGTTGGCTCCACAACAACGAGACTGACCACCACAACCACGCGCAGGCCAACAACTACAACCACCAAAGCTAAACCCAAAACCACCAGACGCACCACAACAACCACAAGCCAACCAACAACAACAACAAGCAGCACAACCACAACAACAACTACACCGAAACCTAAAACCACAGCCTTGAAAACCACCTTTAGACCCCCAATTAAACACAAGCAACCACCCTACATTATTACCAGCACCACCACCACTGTACCGCTTATCATCAAAACAAATCCGAGCATTTTGGAAGCGGAACCTTTGGATGACGGTGACAGCACCGCGCCCACACTGCCGCCCAGCTTGCCTAATCTGAAAATCATACCCTTTCTGCCCACGGATGCGGTAGACTCAGCGCCGAAAATACCACCACCGGAAAGCTTTAACAGCCACAGCTACTATCAACAGCCACTGGCTGCCGATAAAATGGGCATTGATTATGATTCGCCCTACGCCGAGCCACCGCAACACCCAAACAACTACAACAGCCACAGCGATCAGGCTGCCTACAAATACAAATTCAATGTGGAGGTACCGGCAGCGGAAGCACCACCAGAGCCGGTGGTGCATGTGGGCGGCCAGTATGAGGGCAGCTCTGGCTATGTAAAGTATGATTTTAAGGAACAGGTGGTGCAACCACCAGTGCATAGCGGTTTCTCACCACCCACCGAAACAGAGGGCGGCTTTATGCCCAAGGAACCGTTGGTAATCGATGGAGAAGTGCTCCAGGAGCACGTGACATCGAATGTCCTGCTGAGCGATAACTATCATGTCACACAGCATATTATCGATATAACGACAGAGCGGGACGATAACGACACCGCATCAATCGGTAAGACTTTTATTTTATAAATATTATTTTGAGCCTGATGTAACTCAGAAATGTTTGTTTGATTATTTAAAATGAATACCCCTATTTTTTTAAGACTAACAATTCTAGATATACTACTGAAATCTGTTTGTCCTGACTGCTCTACTGACTGACTGATTGATGAACAATTTACAGCTCAAGACTCTGAAGCTGGCAAGCTCATTATTTCACTAGTCCACAATAAGACCTTGGACAATTCAAGACAATTTAAGACGAAATACTTAGATATATTACTGACATATGTTTATACTGAATGATTGACTGACTGACTGATTGATGAGCAACTCACAGCGCAAATCGCCGGAGATGGAAAGCTTAATTTTTCACTAGTGCACATTAAGACAGGGTCTTGGAAAATTCCTATTTATTTAAGACCGGTATATCTTGATATATAACCCAAATCTGTTTGTGCTGACTTTCGGCTGATTAATTGACTGACTGATTGATTTATAAACTGATTGATGAAAAACTCACAGCTCAAACAACCGCAGCTTGGTAGCTCAATGTTTCACTAGTGCACACTACGTCTTGGATAATTCTTTTCGCAATACTGGAAAATTTGAACCCAGGTTTTCTGTCCTTATTTTTTATATTATATTTTCAAACAGGCCTCAAATTTAACTTCGGAGCTTCGCATCAATTTCGCGTACCTTTAGTTTATTCAATCCGCTTCAAAGTTTTTTTTCTAAATACATATAATTTATTATTGATTTTGAGCAACCCTTAAATAATAGTTCGCTTCGAAAAAAATGAAACATTTGAAAAACGGATTTTGGCTATTGTGCATATACTCACTCTTCAACTACAATTATTTATTTCTTTACTTTGCTCTTTGTGGAACATATCACAGAGATCACAACGCCAGATCCCTTCAAAGATGTGATACACACGGAAAGACCGCCAAATCTCGACACACTCATTGAGGACAAGAAGCCGACGCAAGAGCAGCTGCAACAGCAACAGCACATCGAGAGTGTCACCTACAGCATCAGCAGCTCTTCCGGCTTCAAAGCTGCAGAGGTAACTGCAGCAGCAACAGCTGCTGCTGCGCCATCAACAACACCAACAGCACCAGCAACAACAACAACCACAACAACTAAACAAACACCGCTGATAGATAAAAATGAGATCAATAAACTGGATGAGCTACTGGATGAGCTCCTGGGCATGAACCTGCCCAGCCTGACCCACAGCAGCAGCAGCACAGTGCCGCCCTTTAAGACACTGCCAACGCGTTCAACCGAGCTGCCCAGCACAGCAGCAACAGCAACAAACGCAAAAGTAACCACAGCGACAAGCACTGCGCGACCGCTTGCCACGCCCACAGCAGCACGTGGCCACAAAAAGGGCAATAAAACGAAGCAGAAGCCGTCAGGCAACAGACGCCAACAGCCAACGACAATAACAACAAAGCCCGCCAGATACAAAGGTCAAGCAGCCACGCGTCGAACTCCCGCCAGCAACAGCAGCAGCAGCAACAACAACAACAACAATAACAGCAACAGCAACAGGAACAGCTCAATGGCCACCGCAGCGCAGACAAGTACCAAGACCAAAAGCACGTCAGCAACTACAACGACAACAACAGCAACAACAACAACGCCTAAGCCGCACACAACAATAAGCACAACAGCAACAACTGCAACGACAACAACAACAGCAGCAACAACAGCAGCAGCAGCAACAATTGCTTCCAGCACAGTGCATCCATTTTTAATGTCACCGTTCGACAAATTGCCCTTCATGGACACCAGCTATGAGGTGAGACCACACCAGCAGCAGCAACAGCAGCAACAACAGTTGCAGCTGTTGGCCGAGCAACAGCAGCCGCAGCAATTTCATCATTATCAGCACGCGCCGAGCAGCAGCAGCACAACAACAACAACAATGGCAACACCAGCCGGAGTAGCATCCGGAGCAGCAGCAGATGCCAATTTGGCGGGTGGAGGGGGCGCGGGCGACGGGCTCATGGATCCCACGGGCATGCTAAAATTAGCCGGCTGCAACATTTATGGTCGCATGTATCGCGTTGGCCGCATTATAGTCGAATTATCCAATCAATGTCTGGAATGCAAATGCACCGAGGTGGGCGTCAAGTGCGGCCCATTAGACTGTTAATTTAAGCAATGCCCCTCCGGCCTCCCCTCCAATTCCGCTCGTGCGTTGTGCCTGTCTGTGTGCGTGTCTGTTTGTGTGCGAGTGTGTGCGTTTGTCTTTGTGTATGTGTTAGCATTTTAGCCAGCGACTATTTGCCCAACTTTCAATTTAGCTGTTTACTTTTGCATTTAACATCTAGTTTGTAGTACGCATATTAGGCTTAAAGCTCTCTTTGGTATAGTCGTCTAATCGCAAAGGATTTAAGTTAGTTGTAGTTTTAAATATTTACTTAATATTAAGTTGTATTATAGACATAGCTATGCGCTGCAACTATTTTTATTTCACCACACTTGAACTTACTTCAATGCATTTAAAATCTAATTTTATTACTTAATTAAATTTTAATTCTTAAATTTTAAACTAAAATAAATATTTACCTATATCTAAAAAAAAAAGAAATCTTAATTGTCATCATTTTTATTGATCGAAAGTACATTTATTTTCTCAATTCCTTTTTTGCGTTGTATCCTTAAACGTCTAACATAGTAAACATAGCTTTTATAAATATATCTTAAATTTATATTAAACACTTAATACATAGCACATATCTCGAAGAGTATATATATCTTAAATCTTTTAAGGCCTTCTGTGTAAGTTCTTAAAAGTGAGAATACTTCTCATTGGGTTGTCGTAGATCAAAAGCAAATGCAGATATAAAACAGACACACATAATCTTCTATAATTAGCAACACAATGAGGTTTTTGCAAAAATACTCTATTTCCAAACGAGTGTATTCAAAGTACATAGTATTCCGATATTGATGGGATTATGTTTATGTTTAAAAAAAAAACTATCTTGGAAAACAAAAAAGTTTTCCCTTTTGCCGAAATATTCTATATGTCTTAGAGAGTGAAGAAAGTAGAGTGAAGAAAACTCAACAAATAATTGAGTTAATTTACTTTAGGAATGTTTAAGCTGGCCTAAAAATTTCCTAAACCTGTGTAGTCTAAACTACAGACGGTAGAGTAAATGCCAATTAATTATTTTTGATATCTGATAGTTTTTAGCTATACTTCTTGTCTCTGCTGTAAATAATATTATTCATGAATTTAAAAGTAGCTCGCCTTAATATTTCTCTAAAATAATGATCGATATTTATTTATAATTTACAATAATCAACGAAATACGAAATGAAATAGAATTCGTAAATAACATTTATGTGCAGAGTATGCAGCTCTTTTGACTCACCTTTGAACAGGAAAGAGAATTCATGCAAAACCAATGGAATTTACTAACATTTACATTATCTACACATATTCAAAGGCTTTTGAGGTAAAATTTTTTAAATTCAGAATTTCTTTGGAATTGTGAATTGATCTATTTCTGATATAGTACAATCAAACTTGGAGGAATTAAATGAGATATTGAGAATCGAATGAAAATGCGAACAATCTCAAAGCTGAATATTTATATGCCAATGCTGAAAATAAATGAAAACTAATTACATTACTGAAAATCACAATGATCCAGTTAAGTTATGCTCACATAAATATTTAATGAGCTGACATCGAAAATCCGTTAAAATTCGCCTTGTAAAATTGCGTGTAATTTTAACAGCCAATTATTATAGCTGAATCATCAAATTGGGGTCTATAAAAACAACTCGAGGGTGTAACAATAAAATTTATTCAAACAATTCGTATTGCATAGAAATTTGTGCATGCCCTTAAAGAACGCGTCGTAGTCAATTGCTTGACCATAAATTTAAAGCGAGAGCTACCAAAAAAATTACAATAAATAAATAAGCAAAAAATTGTTTAATTTGCTTTTTCCGGCGGACTTGACTGGAATTGCAAATGTTAAGACGAAATTAATGCTAAAAACAGAACAAATATCTAATTATAGTCTTAGCAATTAGTTAGATTATTACGCATTTGCGGGCCGAGAGAGTCGAGACGCTGCCATCGCCGATAGACGAGGAAGCCGCTTAACAAGCCGGCCACGCCCCCGCCCAGATGGGCCTCCAGGCTGATGCGGGGATTGAGATTGTGATTGATGCAATAGTGAAAAATTGTGAATGCCACATTGCTGGCAAACAAAATCAACAAGACGGCAATGCGCAAAAACCGATGCGACAATTGTGAAAAGTTCTATAAAAAATAAATTAAAAAAATAAAAAGCAAATAAATACACAAAGTAAGGCAAGTAAAAACCTTGCAGTCGGCTGCAACCGACTGCGCCATACTCTATTCACATCTTAAAAGAATCAAAAGGAGGCTTCAGTTCGATATTTGCGGCAGGAGGCAATCATGTTTTAGTTCATCTGCCAAATTGTGTGGAAAACAATTCTCAGCACTTTGTCAAATATAAAAAATTGCGCACAGACGGACATTACACAAAGCTAATAGACCCTCTGCACACATTGCGAACAGAGTATGCAATCAAATTAAATTGCGGTTGCATTTGATTTAGCCACAGTTGACTGACCAAAACCAGGTGCGGCACATGACTGCACAGCAAGGCATAGACGCCCGCCGATGCGCCCAACAATGACAGCTCCGGCTGCAGCCAGGCATTGGCCAATGCGCCGCAAATGCCGCCCGTAATGTAGACCACGCCCACACGCCAATGACCCTGCTCCAGTTCCAGCCAGACACCAATAAAGCACTAGCAAAAAAAAATGAAGAAAGGAAGGGAAAGAAAGAAGCGTAAACATTAAGCCTGAGTGCATTTGAAGTGGTTCAGTGGGCCAACCCACCTGCAGGCACATGTTGATCCACAAGTGCCAGGTATCCGCATGGAGCAGCATGTATGTAAAGAAGCGCCAATATTCGTGGCCCAGCTCCGGCTTGTAGATGAGACGCCGCTGCATGCAACCATTGACAATCAGATGCAGCGATAACTGCAAATGTGGAAGCGACAATAAGTGACCTTAAACGATAAACATGAACATTACACTGCGCTACAAAAGTAAAGGCTAATATGCCAAAGACTACAGGTTTTGGTGTTAGCTCCTAAACATTTCTGGTTTTAATATGTAAAAGCTTTTAAGAAATTTGTTATAACTTTATACAAGAATATAACAATATTTATATTCATTATTTGAGAAAATATGTTGAATTTAATATAGATTTAGTTTCAATTTTTCTCCAATGCAATTTGTGGTTTTTATATGTTAAAGCTTTTAAGAAATCGCTTATAATTTTGTACAAGAATATAATAATATTTATATTAATTAATTTGAGAAAAAATGTTTTATTTAAACAAAAAATATATTTAATGATATGATTTATAGATAATTTATTTGAATTATGATTGCGATTTATTTTCAATTTTCCTCCTATGGCATTCTATGTTTAGTTTTTGCTGGTAATTAATTCTTGTATGCGACTATATTTTCCTGATTTGTATGTATTCTAAGTTTCATTTGACTTGTTTCCCAATTGCCAGAGTAACTTGAGCTAGTATTGATAGATAAAATTATAAAAATATGCTGCAAAGCGTGGTTTTTGGGAATCTTTAAGTATATGTATATGATGCCACATTGAATTATATTATTTATTTAACATTAGCAATTTTTTTTGACTGTCTAAATATCATTTAAGAAAAATATTGTTTTCTCCCTTCAAGCATTTATTATTACAACACATTTAAATATGTTTTTGAGTGAGGAGTTTTAGTCTCATATACATAAACAATATGATAGCAACTTCCACTATAATAAACTCAATTCTATGCGCGCGCTGTTGCACAGTGTAATCAATCAAAATAAAAGAAAAAAAAAATTATGTCAAGCCATCTGTCACTTTCGCTCAGCAGCCAAGTGTGAGATGTCCAAGTGTGAGTGCCAAGAACAGCTTGACATGGTAACAAAAACAACAGCAGCAACAACAACAAGAACAGCAACAACAATAATAAAAACAACAACAACAACAGCAAAAAAAACAACACCAAATCGGTGCAACATGCCTCACGCCAAATATGACAAATGCCAGTTGCAACATTTAAGTCAACGCTGACTAAAATGGCAATAAGACTCGAGCCACGTCGATTGTGATTGGAATTGAGTTGAAGTTTCAGATTGTGTAATATGGAATGAATATCTTAGCCTAACCTAGCTGGGCTGGGCTCAAACAATTAACAGCGAACGCGGCATTGCAGCGCGTAGTTAACAAATATTGCAAATATGTTATAAAATGAGAGGAGACATTCATTAATCTGCGCCACAAATGGGTCAACTAAGACTGGGAAGCACTTGTGTGACTTCGCCCCAGTGAGTGGATGGGATGGTTGGGTGGCTCGATGGGTGGGTGGGTGTTGAGTGTGGTGAATGCAACCACTTGTGATGAAACCACAGCACTTGCAGCAGCCCAAAATGTGCAATCAGCTGGAACGCTCGTCGCATTCGTCATGCAGACTGGAAAGGGAGCAGGTGACTTTTCATCAAGTGAGTCAAAAATATTCATCACAAGCCAAGAATGCTTTTCAGTAAAAGTTGGCTCTTACAATTAAGGGATCATATATAAGAAATTAATTAATCAATAATAAATTAACAGTAAGTACCATTATATTAATTAAGAAACCAAAGTAATTTAGAATAATTATTAAAAAATATATTTTAAATATTTATAATTCTATTCTTAAAATATAACTGGGCATGACTTCTAAAATTAAATGACGTAATGTGGTTCACTTACTTAAAAGGTAGAACAAATTAAATAGTTTAATTCTAACTGGTGCTAAAATGCAATGCAGTTTTAATGTAATTTAATTGTAATTTCCATTTAGTACGCATTTGATTCATGTGCACAGACATTATCGCAAAGTCAGCGAAAGCAATTAATTAATCAGCAAAAGTTAATGGTTAACTTTATCTGCCTCATGCGAATACGAAAGAAAATGATTCACAACAAATCGCAACAAACGCAATTGACACGAGGAAACTCTTTGTTAAAAAAAAAAACAATTGCTGATTAAAAGTTGAGCGACCTCAGAAACCGCACAAATAAACATAAATGTATATTGCAGTATATAGATGAAAATAAAAGCCTGATAAGTGAAATAGAATTCCATAAACAAAACAATAAATTATCATAATATGCAAAAGAGATTCACACGAATTTTGAGGGCTAAAAATAAATCTGAAAATCTTCCGTCGAGATGCGGGCGAAATATATGTGTAAACAAAAGTAAAAGTAATTATGAACCGCAAGTGGCGATAGAAATGTGTGCAAATGAAAATGAAAACACGAAAAGTCTTCTGAATTGTATTTCAAGTGGAAAATGATAACGGCAACAAATGGCACACACTAAAACTGGGGCACACGTTGCGCATACGCCGTGTGGCACGCGTGCCAAATGTGGAGCAACTGCAGCGAGGGCAGGCAGCACGTCAACTACCTGCACAAGGGACATCAACAATAGGAACCAGGGCACATGCCAGAGTCGTCGTCGCTCCAGCGAATGCGTCGCCGTCAAATCATCAATGAAAATCTTTTGCAATGGCGCACGCGGCGGCACAAATGCCGGCAGCAGCAGCCTGGCATCCTTTGTGTCCTGTTTGCTGTCAATGTGATGCATTGACATAATGCACATGCACACACGCACACACACGCGCACACACACACTTAAAATATTTTCGTCAACAGCACAAAGTCTCAACAATAATTCGAACAATTCAGCCGGCAGCGACGTCCGCTGCGCTAAGCGCTTAACCCACGACTACACAAAACACAACTCACACACACCCCAAAACAACGCCGCACACCTATCGGACGAAGGCGCCTTTGTTGTTTTTTTTTTTCTTTCTTTTCTGCTTCTTGTTCGTTTGCTATGTTTAAATCGTACACGCATCCAATCAAAACCATCGATCGTTTGATCTTTTATTGTGCGGTTCACTAGAGCGCCGAAAATAACTGCAGCATACTTTTGTGCGCCGGCAAAAAATTTACTTCGCAATTCATAATTTGGTTCGTGTCCTGACTAAACGTGCGAAAACATTATTTTAACTTATAATTTGAACGCATTTTTAAAATTTAACTACAAATAATATGTATACATTTAAAACCTACTTAAAATTAAAGTTCATAAATTTCAAAATTAAATCAAATTACACTTTGTGCATTGCTCAAAGAATTCAAAAATAATTATTAAGATATATTATTGCATTTAAAGCTTGGTTACATATTTAAAGCGACATAGCTCCGCTGATTTTTAGATTCTAAGATCGACGCGTTCGTACATTGCAGATCGAAACGGCTTTTGATACTGATCGCAAATATATATATATATATATTTATACTTTATGGAGTCGGAGATACTTCTTTCTGCCTATTACATACTTTTTACCCATTTCCAAAGGATAGAAAAGTTGAAGCTAAAACTAACGAATTTTCAATGCAGTTCATAATTAAGTTGTCAACATGACCTTTAATGTTATTAGCAAAGTCCATAGCATAATATATTTTATATATAATGAAATAGTATTTTTATTTTTAAAAGAAATGCTGAAACTATGCATGCACAACATTTGCCATAACTGACTTCTGATCTTCAGATTACAGACATAACATTGACTTACAGCAACTGGCAGACATCGGAAATTGCTGCATTAACGCCACGAATTATCCTTGGCATTTGACATTTGGGCAACGTTAACATATTGCCCGCTGCCCGTTGCCCATTGCATATTGTCAGTTTGCCGAGTTGCATTCCAAAACTGGCGGCAACAACAAATTAAACTCGAAATGTTTGCACGAAAAGTTGTCGTCCTGTGCGCCAAAATGTGTGGTGAAAAGCTCCGAGGAAAAGCGGCAAATGCTCAATTTCTCAATTTCTCAGTTCGCAGTTCGGTTGGCTCTCTCGGGCAGGACACGTGGCTGGGACCAGCGCGCACCAAAGACCTTTATGAATGGCTTTCAATGAAATATTTATGTAAGCGAAGCCACTAAAATCGCTAAAGAGAACAAAACAAGCAGCGTCATTATTAGTTGGCAGGAAAAGCATAAGGAACATTTTGACAGGCCTCAGACTGTGTTGAGCTCCGCTCAGGCACTTACAAGTTTTAGGATTCAATTTCTGGAGGTCCTGCCAAATACATCGAGCACAACAAATAACGAAAAAAAGGCCAAAAATCAGCCAGACAAATTTTAGCTCGGTTAATGCAACAGTTTGAGGCGAATTTTATGCACAAACCACATCCTACATCTCAGCAAACGTCTTTAAAAGCTGCAAATTCGAGATACAATTAGTTATAAAGCTGATCTCAAAACGCAAAAAATCTTTCAATATATACATATATATATTTAAATATTAAAAAAATTCTTACATCTTTTATATTTCCCAACGATTTGCATAGATGTTTACTTTACTTATCTTCCTTACTCCGAAAAATGTTCATCGCATGGCCTGTAATGATATTAACACGTTTGTAAGTTAACGCTTAGCTTCAGGCGAACCCGATTAATCAAATTGCACTTATTTTATGTAAGAGAACTGTACAAAACTAAGCGAAGATGCTAACACGGCCACGCACAGAAATATCATATAAGGCAGACATAATAATCCCCGGTATCAAATGAAATGGAAAATGAATCAGCCAAGAAACTCTCCCCTTTCCTAGATTGACATCGAGGCCAGAAAATGTGTGAATATTTCACGTTTCCTAAAAGTGGGCCGAAAATCAGAGACCGCCCCGACAAAAAAAAAAACGAGCATACCTGTAATGCAAAATAAGATATTAGGTAAGATCTGGATACGCAGCTTCCTTAACTTAACGAATTTCCTGGAAATGCTTCCAAAGAAGATCAGATTTTGCAAATATAATAAATTAGCGGGTTGACATCAGCGGCTATATACACAAAAAACAAAAATCATAGCCCATTTCATCTGTTTGTATTATGAGAAAATCAAGTCTGCGCAGCAAGTGTATAATACATAGACATAAAAATCGATTGACAATGTATGTCAAATTATCATTGAAAAGAAAAATTAATTTTGGCATGGATGCATGCTCGATTGAATTGATTTGTCTGAAAGAGAATTCCGAAAAATCAATGCTGGAAAATCTAAATTGAGTTTTTTAGGGGTATTTAGTATTTGGTATGAAACTTTAGCTCAACAGTTAGCTTTGCCCTTAAATTAAAACAGCATGGAGAAAACATATTTTAAGTCGGTCTCTGTAAATAATTTGTAAGCTTAAGATTCCAGCCTAAGATTTATAATTATATATAATCTTATATATAAGATATATGAAACCTAGAAACTAAAATAATCCTTTTGTATGACTTGAAATCTCAATTTTTAACAGCGTATTTATTTTGAAAATATAAAGAGAAAATGTTCAACAGAAAAGAATCAGGCAAATGTTTTACATTAACAAATTAAAACTAGGACCTGGTATTATATGTATTTAAATGTGCCACAATTAAATAGGTATTAAGTATAACATAAATATGATTCTTGGGAAACGAGCACTGTTGAGCTTTGCGAAATCTCTTTGCTGGAATTTTGTAAATTCAGCAGTTTTGTTAAACACTTTTAAGCAGACTTACCAACTCTTAGCTCTAATAACTAGCACTAAAGATAAGTTAAATTTGTAATCGGTTAGCGGTAATACCCCTAATCTGCTGCCAAACGCGCTTACAAAATTCTCAGGCCTTAACTGCCTGGCAAAATCAACATGCTGCAGTTTCTGGAAGGCAATCTCTACATTTCCGGCTCGGCTCGTAATTTCTGGCTAACCAAAGAAACGTTTAGGCAAATCTTTGCCCAAAATCTTGGGCAAACAAACTCATTACGTGGCGCCCGAAAATTGTGGGCGGGGCCCCGAAATGTATGTGCCACTTGATTGAGTGACTCAAGCGCCGGCACTTGGGAACGGATCTGGCTGGCAGCAGGATGTGGCTAGTTGAGGCTTGGCGGTGGGGGCGTGGCACTGCTGCGGTTTCAGTTTATGACCGCAATTTTATTGATACCGCCAGTGGGAGCAAATAAAAAGCGGAAAGCCACAAAATATTCGGCAACGCAGCGGCCATAAAGCGCAACGCAGGATTGGGCGCAAAATGTGGGCGTGTTTATGACAAGGGCAGCAATGCAATAGCAATAGCAATAACAATAACAATAACTACAAGCAGCAAGTAAGATAATGTTAAAATAACAAATAGAAGCGGGTTGATCAAAATTTAAATACGCAAATGATAAAGCTCAGCGGCAGTTAAATCTGTTCACAGTATTCGCATAAACAAAGATGCGGCTAGTCAGACAAAAAGTGTGTGTGTGTGTGTGTGTTAGCCAAGCCCCATTACAGTTAGTTGTGCGTGTGTGTGTGTGTTTGTATTTATGCGGTCTTAGCGCGTGCAGAGGCATAAGCCTCAAAGCAGCTTGTTTACCCGCTCTGCACGACATGTGTGTACGGTGTGCATGTGTGTGTGTGTGTGTGTGTTTTGGCTGAGCTGTGCGTGCCTCAGTTGCAAACTCAATTATTAACTATGCGAAGCAAAAGCCAACACCTTCAACAGAGCCAGAGCTTACTCGCATCAGAAGTAACTCCTCCTGTATCCCAGCAGAACACAAACGTTCATTCCCCCACGTCTTCATCCTGCCCCACCGCTCCCCCGACTGCTTAGAGCAGCCGTCAGCTCGAGGGAAATTTGCATTTTATCATCCATGTGTCGGTTCTAATGCTGCAAGGGGCTTTGCTTTTAATTGGTTTTCTTAGCGCTGCGCAAAGCTAACGCGTTTGTTATTGTAGTTGTTGCTGTTGCCATTGTAGTTGTCGTTGTCGTTTTCGTTGTAGTTGTTAATTTGTGCTGAAAGCCAGCCTAGATGTCGGGCCTCTAACTTATAATTGTTTAATTAGCAAGTAAAATACGGTGAAAATATGTGGAAATTATTAGATCAAGCTCGAGGATGCCGCCAAGTGCAGGCAAAGTGTTGTAGTGCCTCGTAATGGAGGAGAGAACAATGCAAATAGTTGTAAAAGCAAAGTGTGAGATGCTTTGAAAGCAAAATTAACCAAAATCTAATTAAAAATTTTATACAACTTGTTAAATCGTTACAAACTAATAACAAATGAGCTCATAAAAGAGCTTAATTTCAGTTAAATGGTAACTCTAAACAGGTAGTCAGTGTTGGGTAATGAACGAAACCATCGAAAAAAGTTGATATAATCGCTTGAAAAACAAACTGAAAATAATCTGATATAATATACGAAAATTTCATACAAATATAAGTTAGTTTTATATTCTGGGAAGTTAATTTTATTAACTTACATAAAGAATTATTGGACTTATATAAAAAAGTGTTGGTAAAGTAAACAAACTTACTCAATAATATTATCGCAATTCTTTGCCACACGTTTGTGGGTAAATGACTGAACATTTCGTAATTTCGCTCAGTGCATTTGTTGTTCACATTTAATAAACTAAAAGCATTACCAGCCCCACTTTTTTGGGGAGGCGCACAACTCCGAAGATATTTATCTTAAACATATGCGCATTATCCACTCAATGAAACCGTTTTTATTATGACAACAAACTAAACCAATATATAGGGTCGAATTGAAGCCACACTCGAGCTGGCAGGTTAGTCCAGAGCGTGCAGCAAAGCGAGGCAGTTAGTTTGGAGAGACAACCAGCAAAACAAAATGATACAAGTTATGAATTGGCTGTCAATGGTGAGTTATGCATAATATTAACATGGAACATTATATATAATATATATATCTTTCTTCGATTCCATATTTTAGGCCATTGGGCTCATACCACTGAATCGACAGCAATTACAGTCGAATTTTATGCTGGACTATGTCATGATGTTGATCATGCCCTGTTTGTATCTGGCCTCCTATTTGGGCATCAATCTGTATCACAGATTCGGGCTGCCATTTCTGGATGACTGCAACAGTGTCTGCCGGCTGAGCAACAATCTCTTCATGCATCTCGGCGCCTTTCTCTATCTGACCGTCATATTGCTGAGCCTGTATCGCCGCAAACAGTTCTTTGTGGACTTTGAAACGCGCCTCGCGGAGATCGATGTCATCATTCAGAAGTGCCGTCGGGTTGCCGAACTGGACAAAATGCGCTCCCAAGCGGTTAAACACAGCGTTGCCTATCATTTCACCTGGCTGTTTGTGTTCAGCGTTTTTATCTTTGCCCTCTACTACGATTCCAGGGAATTGTATCTGTGAGTATGACATACTTATCAATGCGTGGATCATAATCATCCTTGGGCTTACAAATGTCCTTATTTGGGAATTCATATTATCGACATGGCATTCATACAATCTGAATATTTTAGTTTCCTAATGCATAACTTGAAAATTAAACGTGACAATTTGGATCTACCAAACTTATTTCTGTTGCTCGCAAAAATTGAAAAAATGTTTGTTTATTTGAAGCAAATGGAAGCAAAGTACGCAGTAAACTAAATATTTAAAAGAGTTTGTTTTTACAAACTTAACGAGCACGAGGCTTTGGATAAATGGACCCCGAGATGGGAACTTAAAATACACCAAACTTTTAATGAAGAGAAATCGATTAAATCAAGTCCAATCTTGAAGAGATATACTCTCTATACTCTTAACTGAAGTCAAAAATTTGGGATTTGATATTTTGAATGTCAATCGATAGTCTTTACGGATCCAAAATGGTATATCATTCCAAAATCTGACTTGAATGGCCCGAGATATTCAAAAATATGTAAAAATATGTTGGCATAAAATCCAACCCCATCTTTTGCTAATATAATGATGAAACCCCTTGTCATTTTTTAAACATTTGATAGAATTTTAGGGTTCGTTATTACCTTATGACTCTCATTTTTAAATCAAACTTTATTTCCCCGAGATTTTTTAAAAATTACCAAAATAAAATGTTTTTTGATTAGTTTGATCAAATTTAATTTTCGTGATCCGAGTTACAGAGTTCTTGAAAATGTATTCCTCTTTTGTCTATTCAATTTAAATATTTATTTTAAACAAAAATATATTCTAAATTTGTCTGTTTCGCTTCTTATCTATCATTTTACCATATAAAACTAATTTCATAAATATTAGTTGTTGAATAAATTGTCTAAAAAAAAAAAATCTGCCTCGACCATAACCAAGTAAAGCACACAGATATAGCTGAACATAATTTCTCATACAATTTGCAGCACCTTCGGCGAATATGCGATAATACCATTTATGGTGTCGAGCTTTCCATATCTGGCTGGCAGCATTATTCAAGGGGAATTCATCTATCATGTGTCTGTCATTTCGAATCGCTTTGAGCAAATAAATAAGCTGTTCGAGAAGATTAACCAGGAGGCGCGTCATCGTCATGCTCCGCTCACCGTCTTCGACATTGAGAGCGAGGGCAAGAAGCAGGAGCGGAAGCCAACGCCAGCGGAGAAGGCAGCCGCAACCAAAGCCATATTCAGCAATGAGCTCAAACTGGCGGATGAATTGAAACGCCAAAAGGCGCAGCCCCCAAAACAGGACGACGAGGATGAACTGAATACCAGCGATGAGGAGGACGATGATATTTTTGATTACAACGACGGCATGATAGGCGAGAATACCGAGTGAGCCAAAAAGAAACAAACAAAAAAACCAAAGCTAACAAACCCCCTTCTAATAACACTATGCAACAGGCTCTTTACTTTTCTGATTGCGTCCCGAATAACAAAAACGATATTAAATAGTTTTTCTGTTATTTTTATATACCTTGACCCATTGAAAATGGTTAAAAATATGTAATTGTTTTGTGCAAATGTATTTGACAGGCAAAAGCAAGAAACATCCGACCCCATAAAGTATATATATTCTTGATCAGCATCAATCAGCCGAGTGCATCTAACCATGTCTGCCTGTCTATCTGTCCGTCCGTATATATTAGCTCTCAGAACCTATAAGAGCTAGCGACTTGAACGTAGATCCTCCTATTTCCCTCGCAGTACGAGTTTGTTTCCGATCATTGATAACTTGCCCCGTTTCCAAGCAACCGACAGAAATCGATATCTATATACTAGGTTTAGAACAAATCTCTTAAGTTTTACGAACTACAGTCATCAAAATTTGACATGTAGCTTCTAGAATAGTATATGCAGATCAAGTTTTAACCCCTCCCCCTCGGCTGTGGTAAATAACTTACTTTTCAAATTTATTTTTATTAATGTTACTATATCCCTTTACCCATTTAATAGATTTATCAAGGGATTATTTACCCTCAGCTTCTAAAATGCTGGTAAAAATATAAATTCATTAGAAAAAGTTTATTTTAAGTTAATTGTTTAGTTCATTTTTGTTGCATCAGAATAGTAAAACTACAGCCTGATTGCAAAAGAAAAGTGTCGTCTGTAGCACAGTGTAATTGAGCCCAAATTCGTTTTTGTAACCAATTTCTGTAGCAGCACATCGGAGGCCAATTTGCCGGATCTGTTCAAGCTGCACGACAAAATACTCGCATTGAGCGTGATAACCAATGGCGAATTCGGACCACAGTGTGTACCCTATATGGCGGCCTGTTTTGTGGTCAGCATATTCGGCATATTCCTCGAGACGAAGGTCAACTTTATAGTCAGCGGCAAGAGCCGCCTGCTGGACTATGTAACCTATTTGTATGTGATCTGGAGCTTTACCACCATGGTCGTGGCGTACATTGTGCTGCGGCTGTGCTGCAATGCCAACAATCATTCAAAGCAATCGGCCATGATTGTGCACGAGATTATGCAGAAGAAGCCCGCCTTTATGCTGAGCAATGATCTGTTTTACAACAAAATGAAGTCATTTACATTGCAATTCCTGCACTGGGAGGGCTACTTTCAGTTCAATGGCATCGGACTCTTTGCACTGGACTACACGTTTATATTCTCTGTAAGTCAACTGCAGCTGCAACTGACAGCTGACTTTAAACTACAATTTATTTGTATATTTTACCCATATATTTTTTTTTTTTGTGGCAGACTGTGAGCGCGGCTACATCGTATTTGATTGTCCTGCTGCAGTTTGACATGACGGCCATATTGCGCAACGAGGGCCTGATGTCCTAAACCCAGCTCAAATTCAATTAAATGCAATCGTATTTTTTGTAAATTTTTCCCTTTTCCACAACTTTTCACATTTCTGCAACATTTTTATCAGCACTAGGAATGAGCTAAAAACTATTTTAGATCGCATGTGAAATGCTCTACTCTATTGTGAAAACATATAACATTTGGTAAAGGCATAAAAACAAGCTTTAAATACTTATATGAAATATAATTTGATTATATATCTTATTTATATAAATAAGTATATATACAATTTATCACATTTATCAAAAAATATTTGCTAGTCACGTAATTAACAAAAATATAAGTTTTTCTCATGCATAGCTAACCAACTATTTAAGGTATCCCTAATTTGTAAGTGTATATCAACATCCTGATGCTGCACGACAGTTGCTGATGTTCGGTACCGTTAATCGCATCAGCGCGCGTTGTCCAACACTTCAGCGGTTTCAGTTGTGTAGCTTAAAGCGGGGCCAACGGTGCGAGTGAAGGGGTCTCTAACACAATTTTATCGAATGTCAATTGAAAACACGATTTGCCAGTCACTCAGGCTTAAACCACGGATGGAGCGGGAGTTGCCAGAGCAAGGAGCAGAGACCCGTGAGCAGCGAGTAGGATGTGATGAGCCACCATTTTGTGGCTGTCAAACGGAAGCGGCGAAACGTAAAGCAAAAGAAAGAACCTGCCGCAATTTCCGCTTTCAATCACGTTTAGCACAACGGAAATGTGCACAAAATTCACTTGCACTTCGAATCTGTCACTTTATATCGAGAGAAAGAGAGGGAGAGAGCTATGTGCATGTATAAGTACGGGCACACTGTTTGAATATTGCATTTTGGTTGCTGACTCAATTAACATGGCTGTAAAGCTGGAGCAGGAGCAGGAGCGGGAGCAGAGGCGGAAGCGGGGAGAACCAAGTGCAGGCAGTCAATTAATTTTGCGATATAATGAAAGCGTGTAAAATAAAATTGATTTTGACTGGACTGGAGTGTGTGTGGATATGTGTGTGTATGTGTGTGTCGGTTGGGCGTTGTGTTATTTTTCGAGCCAGACAAAGTGAGGTTTTTATTACAGGCCAGCAAATGATAGGATGTGTCGACTCCAGCACCGAGCGCCATCAATGCCATAAATCAATACGACGCGCACATGTCACACGCTTGGCCAGCGCCAGCAAAGGGCAATTTTGTACTCGCTGCAGCGCCAAAGATACAACAAGAGAGAGAGAGAGAGAGAGGGAGAGGGAGAGGGAGAGGGAGTGTATAGATTGTTGCCACACATCCGCTGCCCTGGGGGCAATAATACGAACAGGAGCAGCAACAGGCCACACATTACCTGCAAATTACGTCAACTGTTGGCCACTGCCCATGCCACTTAAATATCTACCACGGTCTCCCGCTCACTCCCCCTCACTTCCTCTCACCCTCTCTCCATCACTGTGTCCCCTGGCCGCAACGTGACCAAGTGAAATGTCAGAGCACTTTTAAGAGTTCATTTAGAATGTAGCAAATTGTAGAAACTACCGAACAGGACAGACTGACAGACAGACAGACAGACATACTTATTGGTGGGCGAGGTGGTGTGTCAAGGAATAGCGCACAAAATGCCAACAGGTTGTCGTTGTTTGAGTAATTGAGGCTAAAATGCATTGCCCAACAGAGCATAACATGGCCTTCAATAGCTCGCGTTGCGCGTGTTGGCCTGGGTACCGTACATTGTTTATGTAGCCAACTGAAAGCTTATTATCCTTATTTCCTTGGCTATGACAGGTGACCATTAAAGATAGCAATTTAAATATGTGTTGGTGCTATAAAAGGCAGACATGTCATTTGCATATACCTGTTATAATATTGACTCGACGATGGATTTCATAAATTGCAGTTTTCTGCAATAACAAAATAATTAAGTTTCTAGGTGCAACACTGTGCCATGTAATGTTAAATGCGATAAGCAACACTGGCCCTGTTGAGCAATATTTCACTAGAATTGCTGCAATAGCTTTGTTATCCACGATCAATCGCTGTATTAGCTGCTTAGATCTACGCCCAAAAGCCATAAATGCTTGAAAAATTTAATCAGTTTTTAAATAATAAGAATGCAGTAATCTACATTCATAATGTTCATTTATTTTTCTAAGCCTTTTATAACAAGAGGAAATTTGTTTTAATAGAAAACTAAATGCATGATACTTAAATAATTATATTTATACTTATTTATGAAACCGAAAACATACTGCACGATCTTGACGAATCTAAACTTATTTTATTCTGACGTTCATTAATTGTTATGCAACACTGCGTTCGTTTTAAACGTACTTTGACATCTATTAGCTGACAGGGTGGCAACTCTGGCGCAAAAGCTTTTGCCAGCACGCACTACAGGTGTCTGTAGCAAACAAATAACAGAGAGCGGCAGCAGCAACAGGAACAACTGTGGTGAATTACGCGGAGTGCGCTCTCACACAGGAAATATCCTTGAGAGCATACACACACACATACAGCGAACACCCTCGCCCAAGTAAAGGCAGGTTGTGCGAGGACTTGGGCTGCTGCTGCTGCTGCTTCTTGCCACCAAATCAAATCAAACTGATAACAAATAGCAACAACAACAACTGGCGACAGGATGCGTGAGAGCGAGTGGCGCGAGTTCGCTCAGCACACGAGGCGCAGGACACGAACCGCTTGTCGGACCTTCGCAGAGCGTATTGGAACTTTGAATGTGAAAGGACTCTGGATAACAGAAACAGTTCGTGGCGGAGTTGCGAGTGCGTTGGTTGTGCGATAATAAACTGAACGGACCAGAAACTGTGTGAAAAGTGCCCGTGTGAACAAATTCAGCGCTCAGTGTGGGTAGCAGCACACGTGGGTGTGTGCCTGTGTGTGTGTGCGTGTGTGTGTGTGTGTGTGTGTGCGTGTGTATCTATGTGTATTGGCTGTTGTTGTTATTGTCGTTGTTGTTGTGTTTGTTGTAATGAAAAGCGAAAGTTCTGCGGGCGGCGTCAATTTCGTGGAAATTTAATTAACAGTTTGTCCAATTACTGAAAACTGGGCTTCGATATCCATTTCACATCCTTTTCTTCTTTGTAAAAAAAATATCTAAATGCTTTTGAATAATTTGAAATGCGTTTTGGCGTTTATGGCGCAGAAACGGCAGTCTTTTAGGCGCTGTTGAATAACCAGCGCAGAGATGCGCAAATGGCGCCGCGTGGGCGTCCGCCTCCAAAAAAAAAAAAACAAAAATAAAAATGAAGCGTATGAGCAAAACTTGCCCCAATACCCCGACCTGCTGCCCCCTGCCCACCCTCAACACCATCCATCCAACATCCCCGTGTCCAATCTGCACAACTAGATATATCTGAGATTTTACTTACAGGTTGTTCTTGTCGTTATGACCTTGCAGAAAGTAATAAAACTTTTGCTGGAAAAATGTGTTTTGCATAGAGATTAGCACATGCTCCATGTCCATAGGTATTACGTGCACATTCGGTGCTACAAATCACAACTTTACTACATTGTTTAAGTTTTCAATAAAAAAAATTATAGCCTTCAACAGAATTAACATTTTTGTTATGTTGCCACAGAAGACATATTTTAAGCTTGACTTAGGCTTAAGTGTAAACCAAACGCAAAAGTCTTCTGTTACTCATCGAATGAAGAGAGAAGCGTTAATAGGAGGCTTATCTTTGAAAAGGTTTGCCGCTTCTCGCATTGTATACCCCAAACAAGCAAAGAGAGGCAACTTAATGGAAAACAATGTGAAAAGTACAACAAAATACAAAATTAAATAATTTGTCCCTTCTTCCTTTATTTTCAGTAGGCAGAAATGGTTAAAAGATAAGTTTAGTGGTGTTAAAAAATCTTTCAGTTTCGCGGCATTACAGAACATAGTCGCTAACAAAAACGAAGAGCGAAACGTCTTCAAGTAAGCAGTTAAAGAGCTTGACGCTTCTCGCTTCAGCTTATCTTAAACACTGTAATGTTAAGACGAAATAGCTTAAAAGAGGGAAATAGAAAATGTTTGCCGCTTCTCCCCCATATATGCTGCTCATCATTCGACCAGATATAAAGTGAGCAAGCTTAAGAAGATAGTGCACGATGATGCTTCTCCCTTCGTTTAGTTCGTACCAGAAACACAATACATGCTTCTCTTAGTAAAATACAATAAAATCCGAAGGCTCACTTTTATATTCAATTCAAGTGTCCTTTTGTCCGCTCCTTCTACTTTTGCCTTAATTTATAATAGAAATAAAAATAATTACTAAGTTCCTCTTTGTATTACGCATTTAAGGACTTTTTCAACTTGAAGTTTTATTCATTTTTATTTTTCGCAGTATTTAATGAAGCTAATGTTCGTCTCGGTCACGTTTCTCTGCACCGTGGGCAATTTGTTAGGGAATTAAATTTGCTTCGTATGCCCGGCCATAAAATATTGTAATTAACTTTGCCCGCTGGCCAAATACTTTTATTGCGAGCGGCCTAGGCGTTAATGAGGCAACAGGTTTCGGGATTATGTGAACCGCTTCAATTAACTACATACCAAGTTTGCAGCTAATAAATATTCATAAATAGTCGCAGCTTAAAGCTTACAAATTGGGGCCTGGCAGCTAGAGGGGAGTCTAAGGTGGCAAGGCATGGCTGGCATTTAAAACTTTCAAATGTCAACTTTTTTTGGGTTGCTCTAAGGGGGAGGGGGCTGCAACAGCTGAGTTGCAACAAAGTTTCCATTTCATTCATTATTTACAGTTATTTTAGCCTGCACAGTGCCTGATAGCTGTCGGTACGCTTACTTTTACAAGCCACTGTGTGGACTGCGAGTTACCGACTTGACCATTAATTGCTTACAAGTTTCTGCAAAGGAATAGCAAAAAGACTGCAGAGAATACTTTGAGAAACGAAAATTGATATAGAAAACTAAAAGTTCAAAACGATCTGATGTGTCACAGGTCTCTAAATATTTAAGCACTCTGATGTCAGCGAAATAGAGAAACTTTGCTCAAAAGAGTAAAAAAAAAAATCAGGCAGAGGCTAAAAACTTTTGCTCACTGTGAAGTTTATCAGCTGCATTCAGTTGCTTCATACGAACAGGCATTCTCGACTTCTTTAGACCTTACATAATATTTTATTCATGCGACAAGATAGTATTTAATTTAACATAAATAACCTGACAAAGTCAAACAGATTTATCTTTTCTTTTTAATCTACTTTTATCTATGGCTTAAATATGCACAAAGCCCATTTTGAAGCTATTTATAATTCCACAAAGCAAGGAACCGCCCAAAAATATAATATGTATACCATATTAGGCAATTTAAAAGCCAATAATAAACTACATAAATGTTACAAATTCAATGAACAAACAAAGGACAAATTAACTTTACACAGGACAACAGCAACAAAGGCACACACACGCACACATACACACGCAGCTCGCCCTTATGCGTTTTCACATGTCTCAGAAAATTTAAATATCTGTTCAGCATACATTTCTTCAATAGAATTGCGCAGCGCCAGCAAATTGAATTATAACAGAAAATAATACAAAAATATATATATATGTAAAATAAAAGAAAAAAAGATTTAAAAACAAATAAAGAAAAAAATAAAAATTGAAAGCCAAAAGCAATACAAGTGCTGTGTGCTTTTAAGTGAATATATGGGTATATAAAGAGAATAAGAACGCTCTGGTAATACAATACATAAAATACTTATTTAAGTACATAAAAGCCTGCCGCAGACAGTGCAGACAACAATAAAAAATCTAAAGAAAAAAAAAAACAAAACAAACCTACAAAAACAAAGAGCAAAGCAACAACAGCTTCAAGTGGCTGACTCTGAAGACGACAAAGCGTTAACATGATTTGATTTTTCGAAAGAGAGGTAAGACCCATCAAAAAATACATCATTTAGATAATATCAATTGAAAAGTTGCCGAGCATACACAAAGTGCGGCCATATCGCATTTCTATCGCTTTCCTATCATCCACTTGCTATGTCTGGTAATAGTAAGAAGTTAAACGAAAATCTAATTTTTCTTTTTATTTAAGGTAAACATTTTATCAGTCTCTCCTTTCTATCGTTATCTTATCTCTCTACTTGCCGCGTGGATAGGAAATATATGACTATAAGACACTTTATTTCAGACCCAAATCGGCGTACAATACATCTTTCGGTAAAATGAATGTGTTCACTTTTCATAGAGCTTTTTCCTGGTGAATAGCAGAGTCTTTTGCTTGGGCAATCGGAAGTGTTTTGCCTGCAGCAAGCATTTACAATAGTAGAAGAACATTATGCAACTGAATTTAAGCCCAAGTTCCTTAGTAGCACCTGTCATTTAAGAGGAAAAACTAACTTTTTAGACACTTCTGAGGCATAGGAAAGTATTTCGCCTGGGAATAACAGTTGCAATAGTCGCAAGCTCCTGCAGCTTAACGTATCTCAAACTTAAAGCGCTCTTTAAATTTAAGTCCATAAATATACAAGGGGGCTAAATATGCAAGACCAGCATCAAGTGAAATTTACTTTATTTTAGATCCAAAACGGCGCCCATTAGCAGGCTACGTTTTCGTTAAAGCCGTTCAAATTGATACGACCAGCATGCCAGAGCGTATTATACATATTAAAAGGCGTTCATTTATAAATATAGATATCTATATATATATATATATATATATGCATACACTTTATATATATATATGTATTTGCCACATTATGATACATAATTGAATGCGCTAAATTATTTACTCAGTGACTTGTGAAGCACTCGCCGGGTAGCCCGAGGTCCGCTTTTAGGCCCTTTTGCGGGTCGCCTCAGCCAGACAACGCTTCTCACAGAAATAAGGGGTGGAAGAGAGGGGGGGGCGGGGATGAGGTGGATGGTGGGATTTTAAAGCTCCCATTTGCTTAATAAAATTAAATGGCTTTAAGGCCGAAGCCAATTTCCACGCATTTTGCTCGCTGCGCAGAAAAGTATGCTATGTTATTTTTTGCCTCAGTCACGTAGCTGTACTTTATGGGCTTTGCCCATTTTATTTATGCATATTTACATAAATATCGATGCTGCCGTTGCTGCTGTCAGTGTTCATTCACCTTTACAGACGTACATTTTACACTTGAGACCAGCAACAACAACGGCAACAACTACAAAAACAAAAACAACAATAGGTTCAAATGGGCTTTCAGCAGCATTCGCAGAGTTTGGCGACCCTGGTCGGGCAACTCTTCCAGGTAGTTGAATGGTTTTTACATTTATGCTAATGTGCGGCATCATCATTGTGGCATGCCACACGAAATACTGGAATATTGATGCGCTGTTGCTAGTTCGATTAGAATTAAATGGACTTTTAATAGTCGTCGAGTCACAGATCCAATTTGTGGGTAACAAATGCAATATATTGTATTGTATAAACAAGTTGTTGCAAATTTCATTTACCTATTTATGGGAGTTTTAATTAAACAACAGCCCAATTGGCAGCAAATTACATTGTTTGACGTTCGAGTTACACATTTTGACCACATGATTATAAATAAAATGAGCATACTGTAATTTCAGTTAAATTAAATGAAATACATTAATTATATCTGTCAGCGGGGATGACGCAAACAAATGAAACCGGCAAAATAAAAGAGATGAGTTGCAAAGAAAATCTAAATGGAAATCAGTCACATTGTGTATATACATATTGTGTAGTCGCAGTGTGTGCATAATTCAATTCTATTTTGGCCTGATGATGGCAATTTCGAACACAAATTAGAATTTTAATCATACGAAAAATTGAAGAAAACATTTGGAGACGCTTGTCAATATCTTATCTTATCTATCTTATCCATCTTTTATTAATTTATCTATCTTAACCATTTTTGATTCTATTTTCTTTAGAATTTTTAATTGCATTATCTTTCTTTTCATGTTTTATACCTGATATACAATTGAAAAGTTGGGCAAATATGCTTGAATTTAAATTAGCTTCAATTTAAGAATGTTTCTAATTACAAAATTTTGAAATTTTTAAAATGAAATTAACTCAATATTCTTGTTATTACAATAAAAACTTCAAAGTTTTTTAAATGATATATTCAAAAATATTTAAGAACAGAATACAGTAAAGGTATTGATCCAAGCTAAGAGTTTAAGTTTAATTTAGTTAGTTGAAGACCATTTAATGCATTAAGCATGTAGACTTTACTTTATTATGTATTTTCAGTTATATATTTTTGGCTATTTCCATATTGGGTACGATGCAAATAACTGCAATATTATTATTGCTGCAATTTCAAACATTTTAGATATCACAATAAAAAAGTTTATTTATAAAAGCAATCAAGGTCTTGGAAATTGTTACGCTGTCACATTTCTAAATATCGTTTTACAACACACAATTTAGCATCACTTCCAACACAAACAACACTTGCTGCTTGTGTGTGGGAGTGTGTATGTGTGTTTGTGTCCATGTGTTCGTGTGTGCTTATTCGTTTTTGTTATAATTAAACAAAGGGTTTTGTTGGCGGCTCATGTAACAAGTATTTTCATTTAAGTACATCCTATCACAGCAATGACAATAATTGAAATGTGAAAACTGTACAATTGCACAATATTATATAAGTCCAGTTAATGTCAATCTATGCGATGTAACAATTATATTCCATTACCTAAACTCTTACAGTTTATAAGCTTAAAGCTTCGCCTTGACTTCAGTTCAGCTGTCTCTTTGGGCCATAAAGCACACACTATTGCCGCACTTTCAGCAACAACACGCACACACACACACACGTGTATACATACACATGTAAACATCCTATATGGATAGTCATGTGCCATAGAAGACTATATGCCATGTGGTACTCTGACAATGATGGCCTGGGCGATAAATATTAATGGCAATCGTTGGCGGTGGTTGCCACTTCACTTTGTTTACATTTGGACTTGTCATTTGTAGCCAAACAGTCCAAAACAAAACAAAAATAGAGTGGTTTAGATGAGAGCCCACTGAAAGATACCCTGTAAATTTTGTTGGGTTAATAATGGAATTAATAGAAGGTTAACATAATAGTTAGACAGCTAATATATATTTAAGTTTATATAATATCCGAATGTCAAAACTATATCTTTATTGTTGTGTCTTTAGCTTGATAAGTAGCTCCGGACAAAGTGAAACAAACAAACCTCTTTTAGCTGGATATCTAGGATCTAAATTAGTTTTGACTTCAAAAACTCTGAGTTCGTTGAATACATGCAGACAGGCAGCTGCTATTCATACGGATTAAGAATATATATCTTTTGAAAAACCAATAATTTAATGCTTAACTACGCTGGAATGTAAAAAAATAGTTTTGAATATAACCTGCCCTCAAAAACTAAACACAATATTGTGGCTGAGAAATCTTGAAGGCATTTCAAGCTGAAGAGAACCTTACACAAGTTCTGGTTACACCACCCCCACATATTTCAATCTTAAGTGGCATCAAATTGATATTAAATTCCCATGACGCGAACATGAACACAGCCATCAAATTGTGGGCCAGGCCCCAAATCAATAAACTCATTATGGCTCCAATTTTTGCCGTTTTTTTTTCTGTTATGTGGCACGCATTGAATTTGACTTAATGACCAATTTGAAAGCAGCGCAATATTATTTGTCGGGCTGCTCAATTATATATTATACTCAAACAAATTGAAGTACACACGGATATGGCTCTATTTATGCAGACGGCTTTGGGCAAATTAATAAAATTAATGCTAATGATATTGGCCACTAAATAAATTAGTTACTTAAAATGAATCATGACAGCGACAAAACAAGCAGCCAAAACATTACGAAAGTAATAGAAAAAATTTATTTAATGTTATGGGCAATTTCCTGCTCGGGAAGTTCTCTGTAGCCAAAACTCAGGCATATTAAAGGTCCTTTACATGGATATAGCTCCTTTAAATTAGCAAAAACTGAATTATGGATTTAAACTGAAATTAGACAAACATTTATTAGAAATGGCAAAAAACATATGTTACTTGTACTTTATTGCTCTAAATACGATTTAATGCAGCTTTTTTTTTCCTTACACTTAAATTTTATAGCTACATTTATAAAATGTTTTCGATTCACAAACAGCGACCACGTCGCGTATACGCAATCTCCAACCCAGGTATCTAGCTCAAATATTAGCCAATTTTTTTTTGTTTGTTTCTATAAATGTAAATAATAAAAAAATAGGGGAAAGTGGAAAAGTGGAAATTGTAAGCTTTTTGAACTTGAGTGACTGGCAATCGCCGTGACGCGTGTTTAGGATGAGCAGGACATGGCGATGATTATAATAGGGCTGCTGGGGGGCTGACGATGATGCCATTTTTTATGCCCTCATTTATTGTTAACCGTTAGAAAATTTCACAACACGTTGCGCGTTTTATGGGCATGACTAAGCAGCGTGTCGCGAATGGCGACCACAAAAAATACTTATATACCCAAAAGGAAAAAATAGGAACACAACACGAAACGCAACGATGCTGAAACAATATGGAGCAATATATATAGTAGACGGGTCTTGCGTGAAAACCGAACAAAAACGTTCAACTTAAAAATAAAAATATAAATATACACATAGATATATAAACGGACATGCTGTGAACATGCCCATCGATTGCCTTCCTATTATTGTTCTTGCTGCTGTCCTTGTTTATCCCTTTTATTTGTTTACTGAATCACGAAAATCTCTGCTGGACAGTGGCTACATTTGAGGATTGTTGCAAATTTCAAGGTGGCTCAAACAATTCCCATCTCTTATCTGTGTCGCATTTGTTGTGGTTTTTACAAACATTTATGCGTGGTTAGTTATGCCAAAACAAAGAACCCGCTTTTCATACACGATTTTCTCTAAAGCCAAGAACTTGATGGCTTAAGTCAGTAAGCTGAATACAAAAATAGTCTAGCAAAGGTAGTTGATTGATTAGGGTTACTCGGATTTTTTTTTAATATTACGGACCGTCTGCTAAATGTAAGCCAAGATTTCTGCATTACTGCAATGATTTCCATCACATACTCTATGTTTATTCGGTTGGGTAATTTTAAGTATTTTCGGAGTATAGCATTAGGTTGATACTAAAATAATTCCATCAGTCAAATCAACTCTTGATGCCATTTGTATATATCCTACATGTTCACTTTATGTCATATTTCTCTTTCTCTTTTATTCTCTCTAATATCTATTTTCAATTGTTGCTCACATCTTTTCTCCATGATGAATTCTTCTGTCGTTCATTTATATTAACCCTCGATTTGTGATGTCATTTATTGTGAATTTATAGAAGAGATCCGTACGAATTCAAAAAGATACATAAGTATAACATTTCAAAATCTGACAGAGCTTACCCGAGATATTCAAAAAAAAATAATCAAAAAAAGTTTTCATTTTCGAACCGACCCCGATTTTGAAAACACCCTTACCATTTCGGTTAATTTGGTGAAAATTTAGATTTTCATATTGTTGTTCCCTGCGAGTCCAAAATAGTATAAAATTCCCAAATCGGAAATTATTTGGCCGAGATATTCTAAAAAATCATCAAAATAGGTTGACATTAGAAACGAATCGGTTTTTGGTCTACAACTTTTTTTAACACATCGATTTTTAATTTGTTTGAATACCAATTGATAGTAGGGATCCCTACGAATTCAAAAAGGTATAACAATTTAAAATCAGACAATATTTACCCAAGATATTCAAAAAAAATCATCAAAAAAGTTTTCATTTTAAAACCGACCCCAATTTTGAAAAAAACGTGATGTAACCCCTTGCCATTTTGGTCAATTTGGGACAAAATTTAGATTTTCAAATTTTTGATGCCAATCGATGGTACTGATCCTTTCGAGTCCAAAATGGTATAAAATTCCCAAATCGGACATTATTTGGCCTAGATATTAAAAAAATTATCAAAATGGGTTGGCTTTAGAAACGAATCGGTTTCTGGTCTACAACTTTTTTTAACCCATCGATTTTTAATTTGTTTGAATGCCAATTGATAGTAGGGATCCCTACGAAATCAAAAAGGTATATCATTTCAAAATCAGACAATATTTACCCAAGATATTCAAAAAAAATCATCAAAAAAGTTTTTATTTTCGAACCGACCCCGATTTTGAAAAAAACGTGATGTAACCCCTTGCCATTTTGGTCAATTTGGGACAAAATTTAGATTTTCAAATTTTGTATGCCAATCGATAGTACTGATCCTTTCGAGTCCAAAATGGTATAAAATTCCCAAATCGGACACTATTTGGCCTAGATATTCCAAAAAATCATCAAAATAGGTTGACTTTAGAAACGAATCGGTTTCTGGTCTACAACTTTTTTTAACCCATCGATTTTTAATTTGTTTGAATGCCAATTGATAGTAGGGATCCCTACGAAATCAAAAAGGTATATCATTTCAAAATCAGACAATATTTACCCAAGATATTCAAAAAAAACCCCTTGCCATTTTGGTCAATTTGGGACAAAATTTAGATTTTCAAATTTTTAATGCCAATCGATGATCCTTTCGAGTCCAAAATGGTATAAAATTCCCAAATCGGACATTACTTGGCCTAGATATTCCAAAAAATCATCAAAATAGGTTGACTTTAGAAACGAATCGTTTTTTGGTCTACCACTTTTTTTAACCAATCGATTTTTAATTTGTTTGAATGCCAATTGATAGTAGGGATCCCTACGAATTCAAAAAGGTATAACATTTAAAAATCAGACAATATTTACCCAAGATATTAAAAAAAAATCATCAAAAAAGTTTTCATTTTCGAACCGACCCCGATTTTGAAAAAAACGTGATGTAACCCCTTGCCATTTTGGTCAATTTGGGACAAAATTAAGATTTTCAAATTTTTGAAGCCAATCGATAGTACTGATTCTTTCGAGTCCAAAATGGTATAAAATTCCCAAATCGGACATTTTTTGGCCTAGATATTCCAAAAAATCATCAAAATAGGTTGACCTTAGAAACGAATCGGTTTATGGTCTACAACTTTTTTTAACCCATCGATTTTTAATTTGTTTGAATGCCAATTGATAGTAGGGATCCCTACAAATTCGAAAAGGTATAACATTTCAAAATCAGACAATATTTACCCAAGATATTCAAAAAAAATCATCAAAAAAGTTTTCATTTTCGAACCGACCCCGATTTTGAAATAAACGTGATGTAACCCCTTGCCATTTTGGTCAATTTGGGACAAAATTTAGATTTTCAAATTTTTGATGCCAATCGATAGTACTGATTCTTTCGAGTCCAAAATGATATAAAATTCCCCAATCGGACATTTTTTGGCCTAGATATTCCAAAAAATCATCAAAATAGGTTGACTTTAGAAACGAATCGGTTTTTGGCTTACAACTTTTTTTAACCCATCGATTTTTAATTTGTTTGAATGCCTAGATATTCCAAAAAATCTTCAAAATAGGTTGACTTTCGAAACGAATCGGTTTTTGGCCTACAACTTTTTTTAACCCATCGATTTTTAATTTGTTTGAATGCCAATTGATAGTAGGGATCCCTACAAATTCGAAAAGGTATAACATTTCAAAATCAGACAATATTTACCCTAGATATTTAAAAAAAATCATCAAAAAAGTTTTCATTTTCGAACCGTCAATTGGTCAATTGGTCAATTTGGGACAAAATGTAGATTTTCAAATTTTTGATGCCAATCGATAGTACTGATCCTTTCGAGTCCAAAATGGTATAAAATTTCCAAATCGGACATTATTTGGCCTAGATATTCCAAAAAATCATCAAAATAGGTTGACTTTAGAAACGAATCGGTTTTTGGTTTACAACTTTTTTTAACCCATCGATTTTTAATTTGTTTGAATGCCAATTGATAGTTGGGATCCCTACGAATTTAAAAAGGTATAACATTTCAAAATCAGACAATATTTTCCCTAGATATTTAAAAAAAATCATTAAAAAAGTTTTCATTTTCGAACCGACCCCGATTTTGAAATAAACGTAATGTAACCCCTTGCCATTTTGGTCAATTTGGGACAAAATTTAGATTTTCAAGTTTTTTATGCCAATCGATAGTACTGATTCCTTCGAGTGCAAAATGGTATAAAATTCCCAAATCGGACATTATTTGGCCTAGATATTCAAAAAAATCATCAAAATAGGTTGACTTTAGAAACGAATCGGTTTATGGTCTACAACTTTTTTAACCCATCGATTTTTAATTTGTTTGAATGTCAATTGATAGTTGGGATCCCTACGAATTTAAAAAGGTATAACATTTAAAAATCAGACAATATTTACCCAAGATATTCAAAAAAAATCATTAAAAAAGTTTTCATTTTCGAACCGACCCCAATTTTGAAAAAAACGTGATGTAACCCCTTGCCATTTTGGTCAATTTGGGACAAAATTTAGATTTTCAAATTTTTGATGCCAATCGATAGTACTGATCCTTTCAAGTCCAAAAGGGTATAAAATTTCCAAATCGGACATTATTTGGCCTAGATATTCCAAAAAATTATCAAAATAGGTTGGCTTTAGAAACGAATCGGTTTTTGGTCTACAACTTTTTGTAACCCATCGATTTTTTATTTGTTTGAATGCCAATTGATAGTTGGGATCCCTACAAATTCGAAAAGGTATAACATTTCAAAATCAGACAATATTTACCCTAGATATTTAAAAAAAATCATCAAAAAAGTTTTCAATTTCGAACCGACCCCGATTTTGAAAAAAACGTGATGTAACCCCTTGCCATTTTGGTCAATTTGGGACAAAATTTAGATTTTCAAATTTTTGATGCCAATCGATAGTACTGATCCTTTCGAGTCCAATATGGTATAAAATTTCCAAATCGGACATTATTTGGCCTAGATATTCCAAAAAATCATCAGAATAGGTTGACTTTAGAAACGAATCGGTTTTTGGTCTACAACTTTTTTTAACCCATCGATTTTTAATTTGTTTGAATGCCAATTGATAGTTGGGATCCCTACGAATTTAAAAAGGTATAACATTTCAAAATCAGACAATATTTACCCAAGATATTCAGATAAAATCATCAAAAAAGTTTTCATTTTCGAACCGACCCCGATTTTGAAAAAAACGTGATGTAACCCCTTGCCATTTTGGTCAATTTGGGACAAAATTTAGATTTTCAAATTTTTGATGCCAATCGACTTATTTTAACCCATCGATTTTTCATTTGTTTGAATGCCAATTGATAGTAGGGATCCCTACAATTTCGAAAAGGTATAACATTTCAAAATCAGACAATATTTACCCAAGATATTCAAAAAAAATCATCAAAAAAGTTTTCATTTTCGAACCGACCCCGATTTTGAAAAAAACGTGATGTAACCCCTTGCCATTTTGGTCAATTTGGGACAAAATTTAGATTTTCAAATTTTTGATGCCAATCGATAGTACTGATCCTTTCGAGTCCAAAATGGTATAAAATTCTCAAATCGGACATTTTTTGGCCTAGATATTCCAAAAAATCATCAAAATAGGTTGACTTTAGAAACGAATCGGTTTTTGGCTTACAACTTTTTTTAACCCATCGATTTTTAATTTGTTTGAATGCCAATTGATAGTAGGGATCCCTACAAATTCGAAAAAGTATAACATTTCAAAATCAGACCATATTTACCCTAGATATATAAAAAAAATCATCAAAAAAGTTTTCATTTTCGAACCGACCCCGATTTTGAAAAAAACGTGATGTAACCCCTTGCCATTTTGGTCAATTTGGGACAAAATTTAGATTTTCAAATTTTTTATGCCAATCGATAGTACTGATTCCTTCGAGTGCAAAATGGTATAAAATTCCCAAATCGGACATTATTTGGCCTAGATATTCAAAAACATCATCAAAATAGGTTGACTTTAGAAACGAATCGGTTTATGGTCTACAACTTTTTTAACCCATCGATTTTTAATTTGTTTGAATGCCAATTGATAGTTGGGATCCCTACGAATTTAAAAAGCTATAACATTTAAAAATCAGACAATATTTACCCAAGATATTCATATAAAATCATCAAAAAAGTTTTCATTTTCGAACCGACCCCAATTTTGAAAAAAACGTGATGTAACCCCTAGCCATTTTGGTCAATTTGGGACAAAATTTAGATTTTCAAATTTTTGATGCCAATCGATAGTACTGATCCTTTCGAGTCCAAAAGGGTATAAAATTTCCAAATCGGACATTATTTGGCCTAGATATTCCAAAAAATCATCAAAATAGGTTGACTTTAGAAACGAATCGGTTTTTGGTTTACAACTTTTTTTAACCCATCGATTTTTTATTTGTTTGAATGCCAATTGATAGTTGGGATCCCTACAATTTCGAAAAGGTATAACATTTAAAAATCAGGCAATATTTACCCAATATATTCAGATAAAACCATCAAAAAAGTTTTCATTTTCGAACCGACCCCGATTTTGAAAAAAACGTGATGTAACCCCTTGCCATTTTGGTCAATTTGGGACAAAATTTAGATTTTTAAATTTTTGATGCCAATCGATAGTACTGATCCTTTCGAGTCCAAAATGGTATAAAATTCCCAAATCGGACATTATTTGGCCTAGATATTCAAAAAAATCATCAAAATAGGTTTACCCAAGATATTTAAAAAAAAACATCAAAAAAATGTTCATTTTCGAACCGACCCCGATTTTGAAAAAATCTTGCCATTTTGGTCAATTTGGGACAAAATTTAGATTTTCAAATTTTTGATGCCAATCGATAGTACTGATCCTTTCGAGTCCAAAATGGTATAAAATTCCCAAATCGGACATGTTTTGGCCTAGATATTCCAAAAAATCATCAAAATAGGTTGACTTTAGAAACGAATCGGTTTTTGGTCTACAACTTTTTTTAACCCATCGATTTTTAATTTGTTTGAATGCCAATTGATAGTAGGGATCCCTACGAATTCAAAAAGGTATAACATTTCAAAATCAGACAAATTTACCCAAGATATTCAAAAAAAATCATCAAAAAAGTTTTCATTTTCGAACCACCCCGATTTTGAAAAAAACGTGATGTAACCCCTTGCCATTTTGGTCAATTTGGGACAAAATTTAGATTTTCAAATTTTTGATGCCAATCGATAGTACTGATCCTTTCGAGTCCAAAATGGTATAAAATTCCCAAATCGGACATTATTTGGCCTAGATATTCAAAAAAATCATCAAAATAGGTTTACCCAAGATATTTAAAAAAAAACATCAAAAAAATGTTCATTTTCGAACCGACTCCGATTTTGAAAAAATCTTGCCATTTTGGTCAATTTGGGACAAAATTTAGATTTTCAAATTTTTGATGCCAATCTATAGTACTGATTCTTTCGAGTCCAAAATGGTATAAAATTCCCAAATCGGACATTATTTGGCCTAGATATTCAAAAAAATCATCAAAATAGGTTGACTTTAGAAACGAATCGGTTTATGGTCTACAACTTTGTTTAACCCATCGATTTTTAATTTGTTTGAATGCCAATTGATAGTAGGGATCCCTACAAATTCGAAAAGGTATAACATTTCAAAATCAGACAATATTTACCCAAGATATTTAAAAAAAATCATCAAAAAATTTTCATTTTCGAACCCACCCCGATTTTGAAAAAATCTTGCCATTTTGGTCAATTTGGGACAAAATTTAGATTTTCAAATTTTTGATGCCAATCGATAGTACTGATCCTTTCGAGTCCAAAATGGTATAAAATTCCCAAATCGGACATGTTTTGGCCTAGATATTCCAAAAAATCATCAAAATAGGTTGACTTTAGAAACGAATCGGTTTTTGGTCTACAACTTTTTTTACCCCATCGATTTTTAATTTGTTTGAATGCCAATTGATAGTAGGGATCCCTACGAATTCAAAAAGGTATAACATTTCAAAATCAGACAATATTTACCCAAGATATTTAAAAAAAATCATCAAAAAATTTTCATTTTCGAACCGACCCCGATTTTGAAAAAAACGTGATGTAACCCCTTGCCATTTTGGTCAATTTGGGACAAAATTTAGATTTTCAAATTTTTGATGCCAATCTATAGTACTGATTCTTTCGAGTCCAAAATGGTATAAAATTCCCAAATCGGACATTATTTGGCCTAGATATTCAAAAAAATCATCAAAATAGGTTGACTTTAGAAACGAATCGGTTTATGGTCTACAACTTTTTTTAACCCATCGATTTTTAATTTGTTTGAATGCCAATTGATAGTAGGGATCCCTACGAATTCAAAAAGGTATAACATTTCAAAATCAGACAATATTTACCCAAGATATTTAAAAAAAATCATCAAAAAAGTTTTCATTTTCGAACCGAACCCGATTTTGAAAAAATCGTGATGTAACCCCTTGCCATTTTGGTCAATTTGGGACAAAATTTAGATTTTCAAATTTTTGATGCCAATCGATAGTACTGATCCTTTCGAGTCCAAAATGGTATAAAATTCCCAAATCGGACATGTTTTGGCCTAGATATTCCAAAAAATCATCAAAATAGGTTGACTTTAGAAACGAATCGGTTTTTGGTCTACAACTTTTTTTTTCCCATCGATATTTCATTTGTTTGAATACCATTTGATAGTAGGGATCCCTACGATTTCAAAAAAGTATAACATTTCAAAATCAGACAATATTTACCCGAGATATTAAAAAAAAATAATCAAAAAAGTTTTCATTTTCGAACCGACCCCGATTTTGAAAAAAACGTGATGTAACCCCTTGCCATTTTGGTCAATTTGGGACAAAATTTAGATTTTCAAATTTTTGATGCCAATCTATAGTACTGATTCTTTCGAGTCCAAAATGGTATAAAATTCCCAAATCGGACATTATTTGGCCTAGATATTCAAAAAAATCATCAAAATAGGTTGACTTTAGAAACGAATCGGTTTATGGTCTACAACTTTTTTTAACCCATCGATTTTTAATTTGTTTGAATGCCAATTGATAGTAGGGATCCCTACGAATTCAAAAAGGTATAACATTTCAAAATCAGACAATATTTACCCAAGATATTTAAAAAAAATCATCAAAAAAGTTTTCATTTTCGAACCGAACCCGATTTTGAAAAAATCGTGATGTAACCCCTTGCCATTTTGGTCAATTTGGGACAAAATTTAGATTTTCAAATTTTTGATGCCAATCGATAGTACTGATCCTTTCGAGTCCAAAAGGGTATAAAATTTCCAAATCGGACATTATTTGGCCTAGATATTCCAAAAAATCATCAAAATAGGTTGACTTTAGAAACGAATCGGTTTTTGGTTTACAACTTTTTTTAACCCATCGATTTTTTATTTGTTTGAATGCCAATTGATAGTTGGGATCCCTACAATTTCGAAAAGGTATAACATTTAAAAATCAGGCAATATTTACCCAATATATTCAGATAAAACCATCAAAAAAGTTTTCATTTTCGAACCGACCCCGATTTTGAAAAAAACGTGATGTAACCCCTTGCCATTTTGGTCAATTTGGGACAAAATTTAGATTTTCAAATTTTTGATGCCAATCGATAGTACTGATCCTTTCGAGTCCAAAATGGTATAAAATTCCCAAATCGGACATTATTTGGCCTAGATATTCAAAAAAATCATCAAAATTTTTTTTTTAAATCAGCAGAATATTTACCCAAGATATTTAAAAAAAATACATCAAAAAAATGTTCATTTTCGAACCGACCCCGATTTTGAAAAAAACGTGATGTAACCCCTTGCCATTTTGGTCAATTTGGGACAAAATTTAGATTTTCAAATTTTTGATGCCAATCGATAGTACTGATCCTTTCGAGTCCAAAATGGTATAAAATTCCCAAATCGGACATGTATTTGGCCTAGATATTCCAAAAAATCATCAAAATAGGTTGACTTTAGAAACGAATCGGTTTTTGGTCTACAACTTTTTTTAACCCATCGATTTTTAATTTGTTTGAATGCCAATTGATAGTAGGGATCCCTACGATTTCAAAAAGGTATAACATTTCAAAATCAGACAATATTTACCCAAGATATTCAAAAAAAATCATCAAAAAAGTTTTCATTTTCGAACCGACCCCGATTTTGAAAAAAACGTGATGTAACCCCTTGCCATTTTGGTCAATTTGGGACAAAATTTAGATTTTCAAATTTTTGATGCCAATCGATAGTACTGATCCTTTCGAGTCCAAAATGGTATAAAATTCCCAAATCGGACATTATTTGGCCTAGATATTCCAAAAAATCATCAAAATAGGTTGACTTTAGAAACGAATCGGTTTATGGTCTACAACTTTTTTTAACCCATCGATTTTTAATTTGTTTGAATGCCAATTGATAGTAGGGATCCCTACGAATTCAAAAAGGTATAACATTTCAAAATCAGACAATATTTACCCAAGATATTTAAAAAAAATCATCAAAAAAGTTTTCATTTTCGAACCGACCCCGATTTTGAAAAAATCGTGTACCCCTTACCATTTTGGTCAATTTGGGACAAAATTTAGATTTTCAAATTTTTGATGCCAATCGATAGTACTGATCCTTTCGAGTCCAAAATGGTATAAAATTCCCAAATCGGACATGTATTTGGCCTAGATATTCCAAAAAATCATCAAAAAAGGTTGACTTTAGAAACGAATCGGTTTTTGTTTACAACTTTTTTAACCCATCGATTTTTAATTTGTTTGAATGCCAATTGATAGTAGGGATCCCTACGAATTCAAAAAGGTATAACATTTCAAAATCAGACAATATTTACCCAAGATATTTAAAAAAAATCATCAAAAAAGTTTTCATTTTCGAACCGACCCCGATTTTGAAAAAAACGTGATGTAACCCCTTGCCATTTTGGTCAATTTGGGACAAAATTTAGATTTTCAAATTTTTGATGCCAATCTATAGTACTGATTCTTTCGAGTCCAAAATGGTATAAAATTCCCAAATCGGACATTATTTGGCCTAGATATTCCAAAAAATCATCAAAATAGGTTGACTTTAGAAACGAATCGGTTTTTGGTCTACAACTTTTTTTAACCCATCGATTTTTAATTTGTTTGAATGCCAATTGATAGTAGGGATCCCTACGATTTCAAAAAGGTATAACATTTCAAAATCAGACAATATTTACCCAGATATTTAAAAAAAATCATCAAAAAAGTTTTCATTTTCGAACCGACCCCGATTTTGAAAAAAACGTGATGTAACCCCTTGCCATTTTGGTCAATTTGGGACAAAATTTAGATTTTCAAATTTTTGATGCCAATCGATAGTACTGATCCTTTCGAGTCCAAAATGGTATAAAATTCCCAAATCGGACATGTTTTGGCCTAGATATTCCAAAAAATCATCAAAATAGGTTGACTTTAGAAACGAATCGGTTTTTGGTCTACAACTTTTTTTAACCCATCGATTTTTAATTTGTTTGAATGCCAATTGATAGTAGGGATCCCTACGAATTTCAAAAAGGTATAACATTTCAAAATCAGACAATATTTACCCAAGATATTCAAAAAAAATAATCAAAAAAGTTTTCATTTTCGAACCGACCCCGATTTTGAAAAAAACGTGATGTAACCCCTTGCCATTTTGGTCAATTTGGGACAAAATTTAGATTTTCAAATTTTTGATGCCAATCTATAGTACTGATTCTTTCGAGTCCAAAATGGTATAAAATTCCCAAATCGGACATTATTTGGCCTAGATATTCAAAAAAATCATCAAAATAGGTTGACTTTAGAAACGAATCGGTTTATGGCTCTACAACTTTTTTTAACCCATCGATTTTTAATTTGTTTGAATGCCAATTGATAGTAGGGATCCCTACGAATTCAAAAAGGTATAACATTTCAAAATCAGACAATATTTACCCAAGATATTTAAAAAAAATCATCAAAAAAGTTTTCATTTTCGAACCGAACCCGATTTTGAAAAAATCGTGATGTAACCCCTTGCCATTTTGGTCAATTTGGGACAAAATTTAGATTTTCAAATTTTTGATGCCAATCGACTTTTAGTAACCCATCGATTTTTAATTTGTTTGAATGCCAATTGATAGTAGGGATCCCTACGTATTCAAAAAGGTATAACATTTCAAAATCAGACAATATTTACCCAAGATATTCAAAAAAAATCATCAAAAAAGTTTTCATTTTCGAACCGACCCCGATTTTGAAAAAAACGTGATGTAACCCCTTGCCATTTTGGTCAATTTGGGACAAAATTTAGATTTTCAAATTTTTGATGCCAATCGATAGTACTGATCCTTTCGAGTCCAAAATGGTATAAAATTCCCAAATCGGACATTATTTGGCCTAGATATTCCAAAAAATCATCAAAATAGGTTGACTTTAGAAACGAATCGGTTTTTGGTTTACAACTTTTTTTAACCCATCGATTTTTAATTTGTTTGAATGCTAATTGATAGTAGGGATCCCTACAATTTCGAAAAGGTATAACATTTAAAAATCAGACAATATTTACCCAAGATATTCAAATAAAATCATCAAAAAAGTTTTCATTTTCGAACCGACCCCGATTTTGAAATAAAACGTGATGTAACCCCTTGCCATTTTGGTCAATTTGGGACAAAATTTAGATTTTCAAATTTTTGATGCCAATCGATAGTACTGATCCTTTCGAGTCCAAAATGGTATAAAATTCCCAAATCGGACATTATTTGGCCTAGATATTCCAAAAAATCATCAAAATAGGTTGACTTTAGAAACGAATCGGTTTATGGTCTACAACTTTTTTTAACCCATCGATTTTTAATTTGTTTGAATGCCAATTGATAGTAGGGATCCCTACGAATTCAAAAAGGTATAACATTTCAAAATCAGACAATATTTACCCAAGATATTCAAAAAAAATCTTAAAAAAAGTTTTCATTTTCGAACCGACCCCAATTTTGAAAAAAACGTGATGTAACCCCTTGCCATTTTGGTCAATTTGGGACAAAATTTAGATTTTCAAATTTTTGATGCCAATCGATAGTACTGATCCTTTCGAGTCCAAAATGGTATAAAATTCCCAAATCGGACATTTTTTGGCCTAGATATTCCAAAAAATCATCAAATTAGGTTGACTCTAGAAACGAATCGGTTTATGGTCTACAACTTTTTTTAACCCATCGATTTTTAATTTGTTTGAATGCCAATTGATAGTAGGGATCCCTACAAATTCGAAAAGGTATAACATTTCAAAATCAGACCATATTTACCCAAGATATTTAAAAAAAATCATCAAAAAAATTTTCATTTTCGAACCGACCCCGATTTTGAAAAAAACGTGATGTAACCCCTTGCCATTTTGGTCAATTTGGGACAAAATGTAGATTTTCAAATTTTTGATGCCAATCGATAGTACTGATCCTTTCGAGTCCAAAATGGTATAAAATTTCCAAATCGGACATTATTTGGCCTAGATATTCCAAAAAATCATCAAAATAGGTTGACTTTAGAAACGAATCGGTTTTTGGTTTACAACTTTTTTTAACCCATCGATTTTTAATTTGTTTGAATGCCAATTGATAGTTGGGATCCCTACGAATTCAAAAAGGTATAACATTTCAAAATCAGACAATATTTACCCAAGATATTCAAAAAAATCATCAAAAAAGTTTTCATTTTCGAACCGACCCCGATTTTGAAAAAAACGTTATGTAACCCCTTGCCATTTTGGTCAATTTGGGACAAAATTTAGATTTTCAAATTTTTGATGCCAATCTATAGTACTGATTCTTTCGAGTCCAAAATGGTATAAAATTCCCAAATCGGACATTATTTGGCCTAGATATTCAAAAAATCATCAAAATAGGTTGACTTTAGAAACGAATCGGTTTATGGTCTACAACTTTTTTTAACCCATCGATTTTTAATTTGTTTGAATGCCAATTGATAGTAGGGATCCCTACGAATTCAAAAAGGTATAACATTTCAAAATCAGACAATATTTACCCAAGATATTTAAAAAAAATCATCAAAAAAGTTTTCATTTTCGTACCGACCCCGATTTTGAAAAAAATCTTGCCATTTTGGTCAATTTGGGACAAAATTTAGATTTTCAAATTTTTGATGCCAATCGATAGTACCTGATTTTTAATTTGTTTGAATGCCAATTGATAGTAGGGATCCCTACGAATTCAAAAAGGTATAACATTTCAAAATCAGACAATATTTACCCAAGATATTCAAAAAAAAACCATCAAAAAAGTTTTCATTTTCGAACCGACCCCGATTTTGAAAAAAACGTGATGTAACCCCTTGCCATTTTGGTCAATTTGGGACAAAATTTAGATTTTCAAATTTTTGATGCCAATCGATAGTACTGATCCTTTCGAGTCCAAAATGGTATAAAATTCCCAAATCGGACATTATTTGGCCTAGATATTCCAAAAAATCATCAAAATAGGTTGACTTTAGAAACGAATCGGTTTTTGGCCTACAACTTTTTTTAACCCATTGATTTTTAATTTGTTTGAATGCCAATTGATAGTAGGGATCCCTACAAATTCGAAAAGGTATAACATTTCAAAATCAGACAATATTTACCCTAGATATTTAAAAAAAAATCATCAAAAAAGTTTTCATTTTCGAACCGACCCCGATTTTGAAATAAACGTGATGGAACCCCTTGCCATTTTGGTCAATTTGGGACAAAATGTAGATTTTCAAATTTTTGATGCCAATCGATAGTACTGATCCTTTCGAGTCCAAAATGGTATAAAATTTCCAAATCGGACATTATTTGGCCTAGATATTCCAAAAAATCATCAAAATAGGTTGACTTTAGAAACGAATCGGTTTTTGGTTTACAACTTTTTTTAACCCATCGATTTTTAATTTGTTTGAATGCCAATTGATAGTTGGGATCCCTACGAATTCAAAAAGGTATAACATTTCAAAATCAGACAAATTTACCCAAGATATTCAAAAAAAATCATCAAAAAAGTTTTCATTTTCGAACCACCCCGATTTTGAAAAAAACGTTATGTAACCCCTTGCCATTTTGGTCAATTTGGGACAAAATTTAGATTTTCAAATTTTTGATGCCAATCTATAGTACTGATTCTTTCGAGTCCAAAATGGTATAAAATTCCCAAATCGGACATTATTTGGCCTAGATATTCAAAAAATCATCAAAATAGGTTGACTTTAGAAACGAATCGGTTTATGGTCTACAACTTTTTTTAACCCATCGATTTTTAATTTGTTTGAATGCCAATTGATAGTAGGGATCCCTACGAATTCAAAAAGGTATAACATTTCAAAATCAGACAATATTTACCCAAGATATTTAAAAAAAATCATCAAAAAATTTTCATTTTCGTACCGACCCTGATTTTGAAAAAATCTTGCCATTTTGGTCAATTTGGGACAAAATTTAGATTTTCAAATTTTTGATGCCAATCGATAGTACTGATTTTTAATTTGTTTGAATGCCAATTGATAGTAGGGATCCCTACGAATTCAAAAAGGTATAACATTTCAAAATCAGACAATATTTACCCAAGATATTCAAAAAAAAACCATCAAAAAAGTTTTCATTTTCGAACCGACCCCGATTTTGAAAAAAACGTGATGTAACCCCTTGCCATTTTGGTCAATTTGGGACAAAATTTAGATTTTCAAATTTTTGATGCCAATCGATAGTACTGATCCTTTCGAGTCCAAAATGATATAAAATTCCCAAATCGGACATTTTTTGGCCTAGATATTCCAAAAAATCATCAAAATAGGTTGACTTTAGAAACGAATCGGTTTTTGGTCTACAACTTTTTTTAACCCATCGATTTTTAATTTGTTTGAATGCTAATTGATAGTAGGGATCCCTACAATTTCGAAAAGGTATAACATTTCAAAATCAGACAATATTTACCCAAGATATTCAAAAAAAATCATCAAAAAAGTTTTCATTTTCGAACCGACCCCGATTTTGAAATAAACGTGATGTAACCCCTTGCCATTTTGGTCAATTTGGGACAAAATTTAGATTTTCAAATTTTTGATGACAATCGATAGTACTGATCCTTTCGAGTCCAAAATGGTATAAAATTCCCAAATCGGACATTTTTTGGCCTAGATATTCCAAAAAATCATCAAAATAGGTTGACTTTAGAAACGAATCGGTTTATGGTCTACAACTTTTTTTAACCCATCGATTTTTAATTTGTTTGAATGCCAATTGATAGTAGGGATCCCTACGAATTCAAAAAGGTATAACATTTCAAAATCAGACAATATTTACCCAAGATATTCAAAAAAAATCTTAAAAAAAGTTTTCATTTTCGAACCGACCCCAATTTTGAAAAAAACGTGATGTAACCCCTTGCCATTTTGGTCAATTTGGGACAAAATTTAGATTTTCAAATTTTTGATGCCAATCGATAGTACTGATCCTTTCGAGTCCAAAATGGTATAAAATTCCCAAATCGGACATTTTTTGGCCTAGATATTCCAAAAAATCATCAAATTAGGTTGACTCTAGAAACGAATCGGTTTATGGTCTACAACTTTTTTTAACACATCGATTTTTAATTTGTTTGAATGCCAATTGATAGTAGGGATCCCTACAAATTCGAAAAGGTATAACACTTCAAAATCAGACCATATTTACCCAAGATATTTAAAAAAAATCATCAAAAAAAATTTCATTTTCGTACCGACCCCGATTTTGAAAAAAACGTGATGTAACCCCTTGCCATTTTGGTCAATTTGGGACAAAATTTAGATTTTCAAATTTTTGATGCCAATCGATAGTACTGATCCTTTCGAGTCCAAAATGGTATAAAATTCCCAAATCGGACATTATTTGGCCTAGATATTCCAAAAAATCATCAAAATAGGTTGACTTTAGAAACGAATCGGTTTTTGGCCTACAACTTTTTTTAACCCATTGATTTTTAATTTGTTTGAATGCCAATTGATAGTAGGGATCCCTACAAATTCGAAAAGGTATAACATTTCAAAATCAGACAATATTTACCCTAGATATTTAAAAAAAATCATCAAAAAAGTTTTCATTTTCGAACCGACCCCGATTTTGAAATAAACGTGATGTAACCCCTTGCCATTTTGGTCAATTTGGGACAAAATGTAGATTTTCAAATTTTTGATGCCAATCGATAGTACTGATCCTTTCGAGTCCAAAATGGTATAAAATTTCCAAATCGGACATTATTTGGCCTAGATATTCCAAAAAATCATCAAAATAGGTTGACTTTAGAAACGAATCGGTTTTTGGTTTACAACTTTTTTTAACCCATCGATTTTTAATTTGTTTGAATGCCAATTGATAGTTGGGATCCCTACGAATTCAAAAAGGTATAACATTTCAAAATCAGACAAATTTACCCAAGATATTCAAAAAAAATCATCAAAAAAGTTTTCATTTTCGAACCACCCCGATTTTGAAAAAAACGTTATGTAACCCCTTGCCATTTTGGTCAATTTGGGACAAAATTTAGATTTTCAAATTTTTGATGCCAATCTATAGTACTGATTCTTTCGAGTCCAAAATGGTATAAAATTCCCAAATCGGACATTATTTGGCCTAGATATTCAAAAAATCATCAAAATAGGTTGACTTTAGAAACGAATCGGTTTATGGTCTACAACTTTTTTTAACCCATCGATTTTTAATTTGTTTGAATGCCAATTGATAGTAGGGATCCCTACGAATTCAAAAAGGTATAACATTTCAAAATCAGACAATATTTACCCAAGATATTTAAAAAAAATCATCAAAAAATTTTCATTTTCGTACCGACCCTGATTTTGAAAAAAACGTGATCTTGCCATTTTGGTCAATTTGGGACAAAATTTAGATTTTCAAATTTTTGATGCCAATCGATAGTACTGATTTTTAATTTGTTTGAATGCCAATTGATAGTAGGGATCCCTACGAATTCAAAAAGGTATAACATTTCAAAATCAGACAATATTTACCCAAGATATTCAAAAAAAACCATCAAAAAAGTTTTCATTTTCGAACCGACCCCGATTTTGAAAAAAACGTGATGTAACCCCTTGCCATTTTGGTCAATTTGGGACAAAATTTAGATTTTCAAATTTTTGATGCCAATCGATAGTACTGATCCTTTCGAGTCCAAAATGATATAAAATTCCCAAATCGGACATTTTTTGGCCTAGATATTCCAAAAAATCATCAAAATAGGTTGACTTTAGAAACGAATCGGTTTTTGGTCTACAACTTTTTTTAACCCATCGATTTTTAATTTGTTTGAATGCTAATTGATAGTAGGGATCCCTACAATTTCGAAAAGGTATAACATTTCAAAATCAGACAATATTTACCCAAGATATTCAAAAAAAATCATCAAAAAAGTTTTCATTTTCGAACCGACCCCGATTTTGAAATAAACGTGATGTAACCCCTTGCCATTTTGGTCAATTTGGGACAAAATTTAGATTTTCAAATTTTTGATGACAATCGATAGTACTGATCCTTTCGAGTCCAAAATGGTATAAAATTCCCAAATCGGACATTTTTTGGCCTAGATATTCCAAAAAATCATCAAAATAGGTTGACTTTAGAAACGAATCGGTTTATGGTCTACAACTTTTTTTAACCCATCGATTTTTAATTTGTTTGAATGCCAATTGATAGTAGGGATCCCTACGAATTCAAAAAGGTATAACATTTCAAAATCAGACAATATTTACCCAAGATATTCAAAAAAAATCTTAAAAAAAGTTTTCATTTTCGAACCGACCCCAATTTTGAAAAAAACGTGATGTAACCCCTTGCCATTTTGGTCAATTTGGGACAAAATTTAGATTTTCAAATTTTTGATGCCAATCGATAGTACTGATCCTTTCGAGTCCAAAATGGTATAAAATTCCCAAATCGGACATTTTTTGGCCTAGATATTCCAAAAAATCATCAAATTAGGTTGACTTTAGAAACGAATCGGTTTATGGTCTACAACTTTTTTTAACCCATCGATTTTTAATTTGTTTAAATGCCAATTGATAGTAGGGATCCCTACAAATTCGAAAAGGTATAACACTTCAAAATCAGACCATATTTACCCAAGATATTTAAAAAAAATCATCAAAAAAAATTTCATTTTCGTACCGACCCCGATTTTGAAAAAAACGTGATGTAACCCCTTGCCATTTTGGTCAATTTGGGACAAAATTTAGATTTTCAAATTTTTGATGCCAATCGATAGTACTGATCCTTTCGAGTCCAAAATGGTATAAAATTCCCAAATCGGACATTATTTGGCCTAGATATTCCAAAAAATCATCAAAATAGGTTGACTTTAGAAACGAATCGGTTTTTGGTCTACAACTTTTTTTAACCCATCGATTTTTAATTTGTTTGAATGCCAATTGATAGTAGGGATCCCTACGAATTCAAAAAGGTATAACATTTCAAAATCAGACAATATTTACCCAAGATATTCAAAAAAAATCTTCAAAAAAGTTTTCATTTTCGAACCGACCCCAATTTTGAAAAAAACGTGATGTAACCCCTTGCCATTTTGGTCAATTTGGGACAAAATGTAGATTTTCAAATTTTTGATGACAATCGATAGTACTGATCCTTTCGAGTCCAAAATGGTATAAAATTCCCAAATCGGACATTTTTTGGCCTAGATATTCCAAAAAATCATCAAAATAGGTTGACTTTAGAAACGAATCGGTTTTTGGTCTACAACTTTTTTTAACCTATCGATTTTTAATTTGTTTGTATGCCAATTGATAGAAGGGATCCTTACGAGTCCAAAGTGGTCATATCTAGAATATCATTCCGAAATTGGACATTATTTGGCAGAGATACTCCAAAAAATTATCAAAATAATTTGTTTCTATGTACGGATATGTTCAATGTGAGTACTTGTAAGATACTGATTTTATTCTTACGAATCCTAGGCCTTATATGCTAACAGAGTGTCTTATTTTAGGCCTGCTGTCGATGCATTATCGGCAGCAGCGGTCATAAACTATTGTGTTTAATTAAGGTATTTTTTATCCTTGCTACTTATATTTCTAATGTGACATTTCTTATCGTAGGTCGCTTTTAGAATCTGAAGCGACCACAAGTGCGCTAGGGTCGCTTTTAAACACAAGCATCATATTCAAGTTTACTTAGCTTTCAATCTGTGCCAATAAAGCTCTTCTGAAGTAACTCCAAGCTTAAACTCCTATTGAATATATTTCACTCTCCGCTCCTGAAGTTCTTCTCAAGAAATTCTAAGCTTAAATACTATATAGTTTGATATATCATTAGGAAGACCCTGTTCCTACTTTTCTTACCATAAAATGTACTAAATTGAAAACAGCTTTCATTAAACCACTTTATTAAATCTCAGCAGAGCTATGAGTGACATTTGCATCAATTATTAGCTCAATATGCGGCTGTCATGTGCCGCAGACACACATACTTAAATCGTAATCCTGCGATCTGTTACACGCCTATTTTGCATGTCATAAGCAAAATCTCGGCAATACTTTACATACATATAGACTAGATGTATATGTGTATATATCTTAAGCAAAAGTATTTATCTACATACAAATTAAGCTGGCGCTTAGTCGCCTGCGGCTGATGCTGGTCCAACATTTTTTTCTCGGTTCGGCCTATCAAACATTTCAAATCTTGGAACAATTTCGCGAAAAACGTTTTTCCCACACGTTAGTTTGGCAGAATGAAGAAAAAGCGGCATCAGCAGCAGCAGCAGCAGGCGGAGGAAAAAAACGCCTGAGGCTTGCATTAATTTAATGAGATTTTGTGCCATGGCCTGCGGTTGGATTTCGGTTTGGTTTTTGCTTTGCTCGGCCGTCATCTCATTTGCTTTAAGTGTTGGCCAAAATGGCATTGACGGCTAGGAAATAGAAAGAAAAAAAAAGAGAAAGAGAAATGAAAAGCGTTTCAACGCCTTTTCTATGTGCCCGTGTCTGTGAGTTCCTTTGACTGGGCAGTTTTCTTGGCCGGTTTGGCTTCCTGCGGCCAAAAGGCGTCACAACTCAAGCGGAATAACTGAAGTTGTCAGCTGTTGATGTTTTGACTTTGTTTATCTGATTGTTGTTGCTGTTGTTGTTGTTGTTGTTATTGTTGTTATTGTTGCTTCTGTTGTTAGCTGACTTGTTGTTGCCAAGTGGTTTGCATAATGTCTACGTACGATGGTATATTTGATTTCACCCGATAGGTTTGCCAGCCTTATTGTGTGTTGCGTGTGTTTGGAAATTAGTTTGTAGAAATTGCCTATCAGTTGACAAGTTCCTAAGACGCAAAAAATACTTTGACGTTGCATGAAGTAGTTGAGAATTATTAGGAAAATTTATATCAATTTCTATTGCTTCTATGAGAAAAATTTAGAATATAGAATCATTATTATTCTTAATTGCTTCTAAAATTAAACGATTGAGCTGCTTCACCTCTATAAAAACTATAATTTTATCTTATAATTCTCAACTACTTCAGGCTGGTGTTTCTATGCATAAAACTTACGCCAGAAAAATAAATATCGTTTAACTATTGGCTGATACTCAACTATGAACCTATATTGTAATCTTCTATTTCTTCTATTTATAATTGTATCTCTAGAAATAATTCTTTCTAGATCTAAGACACTTCAGTCCATAAATTATAACTTTAGTTTTTGGCAATTCCATATAAAATATAAACTCTATACTACTTATACTTATACTTATACTTATACTTAGCCAAAAAAAGGGTATTTTTAAATCTCGTATAATCTTGAATATTGCCATGCTATGAAAATTTAATTAAATAAGTCTTTATTAAAGGGTATTTGAAAAGCTTGTATAATCTTGGATAATGATATACTATAAAAATTAATAAATGTATTAAGTATATTAAGGGGTATCTGCAAAGCTTGTATACTCTTGGTTAACATCGCACTATGAAAATTCCATAACTTTTAAAGCATGCTTTTATTCTAATCTCATGACATATCTTGTCTCTGGCAACAGCATGCAGAATTCTGACATATTTGCCAGCTCCGAACTTAACATAACTTAGGACGCATTCCAAGTTTATTGCCAGCTGCTCGAATGTGCTGCTGCTGCTGCCAGTCGCAGTCCGCAGATAAGACGCACATTATAAAGCCATAAAAGGGACGGCACGACAAGGCATAAAAATCAAATCAAATGCATTGCAATGACAATTGGTGCTGATGCTGCCTGGTAACGGGGATAACAAGGATTCATGAGATGAATTCTGACCGATTTCCGGCACATAAAGCACACATCAAATTATTATGATCGAAAATCAATGACAAAGAAAACTGACAAAATCAGCAGTTCAGACATTTGTGGGCGGGGCTGTTCCCAATTGTTCAACTGGGAGCTTTAACAGAAAAAATATAAAGAACAAAAAAAGCATGGCTGTCACATGGGGCGTTTTATTTCTAGTAAAAGCAACGCACAAATGTGTAAAGCAGATAAAAACGTGCTTATGAAAGGGTCGCAAAAGATAGTTTATGCCAGCCAAAGCTGCCATACTTTCGCCTGAATGGAAACGTTGCCAGCCTGTGGCAACAAATGCCGTTGATGGCCAGTCCAAGTTACTGGACAGCGCCAGGAACAAGGACTCGTTGCAAATCGGGGCGTGTCTGAAGTGCCCTCAAAGTTTTGTTTACTTAGTTTGCCAGCCCCAAACGAGGAAGTCATTTAACCCATAAAAAAAGGGGCGGGGCGGGGGTCATACAACAAAATGCCCGCTTGATCCCATAGAAAAGCCTTTAAGGTGGCAGCCAGAAGTGTTGCATAGCCCTTTATAAATTAAGCCGGCAGTCGAGATGGCCAACAACTACAACAACGATTATAAACATGTTGACAAATTTCTTTTGCGGCTTCCTAAACGCAGGCCATGTGCAGGAAAAAAATACAAGAGGATTTAAAAAGGTGGCAAACTTTTAAATACCCTACTTAAAATAAGAGACCATTGAGAACTCAGGCAAGAGCTGAGGCAAAGCATTTAAAATAAATACATCTTAAATTGAATTTAATATTTAGAGCTTTACAGTCCAGACAGGCTATATAAGTGATATCCCATTACTATCTCTGTATCCTATCTACCTAACACTTCTTATATCTAGTACAAATTTCTTTACTTTATTAATAACTTCTTTCTTTACTTTCTCCTATTTATTGTATTTTGCTAAATAATATTTTTAAGATTATTTTTAATTTTTACTTAAGAATATGTGATAAGGTGAATCAATACTTTATTAATTAGTATATTTGTTTATTCACAAAAGCTTTAAATTATGGAAAATAAATCAATTTATAAATCAGCTATATTATATAGACAGACAACTGAATGTGTGACGGCTTCAAATAAACTAGCTCCCATATTTCTATGTAACAAATACTTGAAATGTCACATTCAGTGCGTTGCAAAGTTTATGACAAAGTCAACTTGCCCAGCTCAAGTGCAACAAAAAAAATGCTCAAAGTACAATTTGAAGAATATAAAAGGAGGAAGAGAAAAAAAGAGCGCACAGCAGAAGGCAACTGAGAGGCAGCTGCGTTTGATGTGCTTGCCCCTGTGGCGCACGGGGCACGGCAATGGCTGAGGGGCCAATGCATTTTGCTGCCACATTTTTACAGTCATGCCTTTGGCTTGAAGGGCCCAACTTTCGACAAAGTGCAGCAGCAGCAGCAGCAGTAGCAGCAGCAGCAGTAGCAGCAGTTGCAGCAGTAAAAGGAGACAGGAAGCGCCGTGGGGCACATTTCAAGGATCTCTTTGTTTTGCGATGACATTATTAGCTTTGCGTCGTAAAATAAAGTGCTTTTTATTATACTTGAAAATTTCATAATTTTACAATATTATTTTTTAATATATTGCTCCACTATATTATGAAAACAGTTTATGATAATAAAAGTTCTTCGATTGCCGAAAATTGGTGTAAAAAAGTTAAAGAAATTTTTTTTGTTCTACAACATTTTCTCGCCTCAACTTAAAGTACTTTAAAAGTTCTTTTAGCTTACGTCAGCATTTATTTTTATTTCAAGCAAACACTCATCTTGTCGCCTTAAATATGGCAAGAGCTTGTTAGGGGTAGCCCCTATAAATATAAACATTTAATTAAGTCCTTTACAGCGCCACGGGCAAAAAAGAAGAAAAAAATGCCAAGTGGAGCCCGAGACGGCAACTTATTTACACATGACGCGTTATTAGGATGCTCATAAAAACACATTCCTCACAATTGTAGCTCAAGCAAGAGTCCTCCCACACACACACTCACACTCACACTCACACACACATTGAAAGAGCAGCTGATGCCGCTGTCAATTGCAGTTTGCATATAAATTAGTCTAATTAAAATGACAAGCGTTAAAGGAACTGTAGTTAAATGTCTGTTTGATGTTATACGATTCCAATAATTATGCTGAGCACGCTTTGAAAATTACCGACACCAGCGGCGTGAAGCAGGGCACAATTGAAGAGCTCCTTGAGTACATATATATATAGTATATATGCGAGGAGTGCTTGCGGTTGCTTGTAAAACTTTATGACTGAATTCGATGGTGCGTTGCATTTCGTGCAACCGGAATAACAGATTCAAGCGACTCGACTCGTATATACCTGCACCAAGCACTTCAATTTAGCTGAAAATGCAACTTAGGATCTTAGAGACATTCGATTAAAGATCGATAAAATTCAGCTAGTTGCAGGAATGCCACAAATATATTTCAATTTTAATTATTAAGTTTAACTAATAATGCATTTTTGGTGTGAGGAATTTATACTTTGCTCATCCCAAAAAATAGATTGGAAAATGCAATTTTATATCTGAACAACATTCCATTTAAAATCGATAACAATCAGATAGTTGCAGGAATTTTGTTGTAAGTTTTAATTATAAAGTTTAAATAATAATGCATTTTTTGTGGGAGGAATTTAGCTCAGCCCAAAAAATAGATTGCATTGTCAAAAAATGCAATTTAATATCTGAGCAACATTCCATTAAAATCGATAACATTCGCACAGTCGCTGTACTTATGAAGCTTAAATAATAATGCATTTTTGGTAGCAGGAGTTTATGTTTTCCTTATTAAAAACTTTGTTCAAACAAGCTTTAACCAAGCATAATTTAAATTTGAGCGTCTTCTTTTAAAAAATACAAAGAAAATAGATAATTCCCATACAATATACAAGTCCCATACTTCCTGTACTTCTAGACGGCAACGGGTAGAGCAAACTGTGCGAATTTTATGGCTTGTAAATTTCAATGTCTTTGACAAAGAGCAAAAAAGAAACAAAAAAAAAAAAAAAGGGCAACCAAAATGTGCTCGGTCCTGTCAACATAAAGTCGACAACAACAAAAATGAAGTAAAAACACTTTCTTGGTAGTTTCGGGCACTTCAGCCAGTAAAAAAATAAACTAGAAAGTACTATGAAAATGCAAATAAATGAAGAAAGTTACAAGAACAACAACAAAATAGAACATAAAATGAGCAACAAAAATTTGTGCTGTTTGCTCTTTCATTTGACTTTTTGAGCGGTCCTCACTCATTTTAACAGCAAGGCAAAAAAATAAACACAACTGACTGCCACGCCCACCGCCAAACCAAAGGCGCTCGGCGACCAGTTGGATGCAAATTAATCCGCGCTTTGGCGATTTGAAATGCACGCCCACACGGCCACAAAAGGGGCAAAAAAAAAAACGCGCACACTTTTGCATACACTTAGCCGGTGTTTAGCCCACGGCCACAGTGCCACACAATTGTATACACACACCCACCACATAATATATTTCAGTTTTTTGCGCAAATTAAAAAAGTTGAATAAAACTAGCTGTGATTATTCATCCTGTTCTTTTCATTCTCTCCTTTTTTTTTGGTGTATAGTTTTAGGGGTTTTTGTGTTGTGCACTCGAAATTGCTGCATTTAATTAGCTTGCCACGGATTGTGCATGCAAATAGATTTTTATTTCATATTGTTTTTAGTTTTTTAGCAGGTTTCGCAAAATAGGTGCGCAATATTATGCTGGGGACCGGTATACTAATCATTATTGTTCTGTCGAATTTGTTTTGTCAGATTTAAGTTTGACTTATCCTAATTTAAATATTATTTTAATGGAACTATAACTTTAGCTTGTTTGCTTGTATATAGATAACATATATATAGATAGCATATACTATATAGATAACATATAAATAGATAACAGCCTGTCCAAATGTTCTTATCATCTCCTTTCAAGTTTATGTTGCTAAATCATTGAGATAATCATATTTATTAAAATAGTTAAAGCTATTTCGGAGATAATCGATTTTGAAGCCAGAAATTGACCAAATCTAAACGATAAGCCAGCCTTTACCTAAGCCACTTCGAATAGCGAAAGTTCTTTTGTAAAATTATATAATTAACTGCGAATATTTGAAATTTAAACTTAATATACTTTGCTATAAGCCAACTACATCTATAAAACATGGCTTAGTATTAAAAGCAAGGACGTCTTATACTTGAGCTTTCTTCAGATAATCCCCCTTAGAAACCAATACCTTTCGCTTTAATATAAACAATTACGTATCTACAATATTTTCGAAATTTATTGCAAAATAAACACACACTATCTGTAATACGCATCTAAATAAGTAGTTCGAATAATGATGCTTGAACGCGTGCCAGTTAATCTTTTTAAGTAATTTCCCACGCGCCACAACAAAAAAAGCCCATAAAATGCCCAACGCAGAGGAAATATAACGGAAATGCAATCAATAAACTATGAACATTAAATATTATGAGTAGCCGAGCATTTCGTACAAAATGGCGGGCAATCATTTGGTCAGTGCTTTACAAATGGCAGCCATTTTGAAAAGTACTGCAAATAAAAAAGTGTGTGTGCAAAAAACTCTCGAGTCCGAAGCCTGGCAAAAAAAAAAAAAACAAAACACAAACTTTCGACCACTTTCGCCAGCTAAGTTTTACGACTGTCGAGCAAAATTTGTGTGCCGTGCAAACAAAGTAAAAGCGAAAACAGAAAACGTTGCTTTCATTTGAATGGAAATTCCTCCCACTCAATCCTCAATCCTTTTGCCTGCAACGGAAAATCCAGCTGCACTACGTCACAGTTTAGTCGTCATTTTACTGCTCAACTTCTGCTAATGCAAAAGATATGTAACATAAGTATTTTTCATCTGCATGTTATTCTTTTTTACATACCCTGTTAGCATACACGGATATAGGATTTGTTGAATTTTGCGTTAATTTTGTAACAGGCTTCACCTTTTCTCAATCTTTCTGAGATATATTTTTACTTATCTTAGTTTTATTAAATTTTTTTCTTAATAATAACAATTTATTTTGAAGTACTCGTACTCGAACCTCTAAGCAACTTAGCTTAAGTTTATTTCTCTTCTTTTTTTTAATATCTATAATTTATTTTAAAGATAAAGTTAAGATTTTTTTCGCATATCATGTCTCTGTCTTAAGAATCCTATCTTCAAAATCGAAAGCTAAGCAAAGCTGAGAAAACAAACTGTGGTCATCCCACCATATGTTAGTACAGGGTATTACCTTGTCGACTTTAACATTGTTATCCGTTTTTGCCTTCCATTTGATATTTACATTTCGTTCGCATTCATGAGAGACTCATAAACATTTGTGGATGCGGGAATTGGGGGTAGAGAGCAAGTCGTATGCAAGTGTTTCCGCTTGTTCCGTATTTTTGTTGCTTTTGTATATATTTACGAGCTGCTTTTTGCTGTTGCTGGTTGACGTGGCTTCCACCTGTGAGCACACACACACGCACGCACACACACACGCACGCACACAGACACCGTTAACACACACACTTAAAGCTGAGGTCTGACTTTATTGCTGCTGACTTGCCTTTTTGTCTCTAACTTTCGGAAATGGACAGAAAATAAATATTTTAACAATTTATTTATGTATTTGCTTAATCATTTTTGGGTGCTGACTTGATAAGTGAGCATTTGTTTTGGGTGATATATAAATAATGTTCCAAAGAAATAGATATATGGGTATAGTATTTTATATAAAGATTACAATAGAAATATGTAGAAGGTCATAATAATATTTTAAGCTTAAATACTAAAAATAATAATTCTAAACAACATTTTTCATTTTTCTATGTGGCTAATACAAGTATAATTAATAAAACTATATAAAAAAAACATATCTCAACGCTTTTTACTCATCTCTACCCACAGTTAAAAAGTTGCCCATTTTTCAACACCTTAATGCCTGTCAGGATATTGTAATATGCTGAAAGTGAACAATTATAATTCTAAAAAACATTTTTCACTCTTAAAAAAACAATCCGCTTTTCTACACACAGTTTAAATGAAAAATTGGATCATTTACCAACACTTAAATAACCGTCAGAATATTGTAATTTTCTGAAAATGAAAAATATTGATTATAAAACATTTTTCGCTTTTATGTGGCTGATGCAAATATATTTAAAAATTCTTGCAAGAAATCCCAATACTTTTTCCTCTAATCTACCCACGGCTTAAATAAGAAGTTGCGCATTTACCAACACTTTAATATTTGTCAGGATATTGAAATTTTCTGAACGTGAAATATAATAATTATAAAAAGCATGTTTCCTTTCCATGTGGCCAACACGAATATATCTTAAAAATCCTTTTAAGAAAATCCTTTAAATGAAAAGGTTGCCCATTTGGCAACAATTAAATGCCTTTCAGGATATTGTAATTTGCTGAAAGTGTTTAAAAGAACGCTTTACACAGGTCTGTAATTACAGTGGGCTCTCATAGAAACGAAAATGCGAGGCGACAAGAGACAATTCATTTAACTAATTAAATATGCATTCAGCTGGCATGTTTTTTGCGCCAGCTTCTGGCGAGGAACTGCGAGAACCTGCAGCTACCAGGGCGACAATTAAGGCAACGTTTTCTTTTCATTTTCTTATTGTTTTGTGTTAAAGTAAAAGCTTACGAAATACTTATTAAAAGAGCATTATACCGTATATCTAATCGCATGCTCTCTGTCTGTCTCTCTCTCTTTTCTAGCTGCACAGTGGCAAATGCAAAACAACAATGAAATGCATGCTCAATGCAGAAAAGTGGTGCCAGAAGTGGCTAACGCTGCCAGCAGGAGTCGGCGGCAATTGTCAGCGACAGCAGCAACAACAACAACAACAACAACAGCAACAAGTTGCTGGCATTCGTGTAAGGGCGACAAAACAATTGCCGCTGTGGTTATTGATGCTGATGCTGCTGCTGGCAGTTGAGCAGGCAAATTCAACAACAGCGGCAACAACTTCAACAGCAACAGCAGCAACACACCCAACGGGCACAGCGAATGCGCCAGCAACAGCAACAGCAACAACAACAACAGCAGCAGCAACAGCAGCAGCAGCAACAGCAGCAATTGCTTCGGCAGCGGCAACATCCTCCTCAATGGCCAGCTCCTGGTTAGGAGCAACTGCAGCCCAAGGCAATCCATTTAAGAACCTTCTACGAATCGGCGATGGCAACATCGTCACGCGTGTAAGTAGTGGGACGGTGGGGTGGTTGGGTGGTGGGGTGGTTCGGTGGTTTGCTGTCTTAAGTATAATTCATCATTAGCTGCAATTAGCGCCAAGTGCAATTGTTATAATTGCGGCGACTGCAGCTGCGATTAACGCCTAATTGTATTTGTACATCACTTAGCCGTATATTACGATTTTTTTTGTACATTTTATTTATTTATTGTACAATAAGTAAATTTAGTTAGCTATAATTAAGATCAACAGCAATAGAAAGTTTCGAGTGAAACATACTTTTATATTTTACTTATTTTACATGTTAGGTTGAAGTTGCAATTATTTAATTTATCTATCCGGCAGCGCGAGAATATGTCTTCTTACTTAATATTAAGTGAACTTAGTTAGCACTAAATACTACACCCCTCCCTCTCCCCTCAAAAAGCTCAAATTTCGCCTAACTAGCTGAGGAGCCTGCGGCAGTCGTGAAAATCGATTAGAAATTTCTCTTGACTTTGCAGCTTGAGTTAAACGGAAATCTAATCTGCTCAATCGATGAGCACCACTTTTAAACAGTTTAGAGCTGAGGATAAAAAAAATTAAAGTCCACTTAATTAATTTACACGCAGATAGTAGTCAAAGAGGTCTCTAGGAACTCGCAACTTTCAGAAATTCAATTAATCTGCGAATATTTATTTTATTCTTCAGACTTTGTTTAATGTATTTAATTGATAATCATAATGAATTCTTTCAAAAATAATTAAATATTGCCAAAAATACTTTTGATATTTCGTTTCATGATTTGAACCAATTTATCGGTTCAAAAATCCGCTTTTCCACTCTCATAAATCCAGGTTTTTGTTTGAGAGTCGGGGCTCAATTTTCTGTATGAAGATCCAATTGCTGCCTTGATTAAAGTATTAATTTAAGAAGAATGAAACTTAAAGTCTAGGAGAATTCAGGAGGAGGAGCCAAACCTCTTATTCCGAAAAATTTACTAATATTTTAGGCACAGCAAATGTTCCGAGTTAAGAAACTTGTTTTTAGATAGAATATCTGCATGAAATAGATTCGATAATTATGATTAGATAGGAATGGAAAAGGAAAATTAGCATTAAATGAAAATTAATTAAAGTAATTAGTTTTATGCCAACTTAACTAATGTCCGCCACGGGGGCTAAGCAATTCAATTTTAATTTTCTTTCTTAAGCACTTAAGAGATCAACATGCAAAACAAAGCAAATGAGAACAAAACAGAATAAAACAATAAGATGTCCGGCCACACACACACAGACTTTTGAGCCACTTTAACAATTTGATGGTAACAATGAGCAGCAAAACAATTTAAAGTCAGCCGCTTTTGGGCAACTTTTGCGCGCAGTGTAGAACAAAGCGCGGCCAATAACTCAATTTTCCACTCAAACGATGAAAAGCCGAGGCTGGCGTGAGGCGTGGGCAAAAGGCTGGCCAAAGCTGTTGCCCGGCGGCAGCTTTTGGCCATGAATGTATTTAGCCAAAAATGTATTTTTAATGCGTTTGTCAACATGTTGACCAAGCAAATGATTTGGGTACGCCGTTCGGCCAGGTTGGGTCTGGTGGTCCCTTTTGGGCATTTATAAATACCCGTAATGAATAGAGTTTACGCTTTCTTTTTTTGTCTCCCTCGATTTCCACGCAGACGGCCATTGAGCAATCGCTGGTGACAATACACGACATCGCCACCGAAAATCTGGGTACACTGTGCATCTCCACGCTTTATCGACCGCTCCAGGTGCCCATCAACTCGGAGCGGTTCGAGAGCAGCAGACAAAAGGCCGATTTGGCGGCATCGATACTCCAGGAAGTGGGCATCATACGACATGGCGGTGAGTATCGTTTAATCACAGCAATTACCCAAAATACATGCACCTGAAAAAAACAGATACATTAGCTATACTTATTTATGTATATGTCACGCCTCAAGGCTTCGGTTTGGGCTATTGTCTGATTAATATATATTGATTTATATAGGCTAGCTAATTTTGCTAGCGTGCCGAGAAATTGGGACGCCGACAATTAAATGGTTGGCAACAACAACAATCTTTTATTATCTAGAGACATAGCAGAGTTTCCTTAATGTTCTTGTCAAAATTTAACATATTGTCAAATACAAGTTTCATAGGAATCTCAACAATTGACAAGCGCATGTAAAAATATTTATTAATTATATACATTCTTGTCAAATTTAACTGTTTGTCAATAATCATCAATTTTGTCTTATTTGTGATATTTATTCAAATATGCACTGAATATATTCAAATACAGCTTTAATACATTTCAATTCTCATTCCATTCGTTTAAGTTCCAAATTCTCTTTTAAAATTAATGTTATATGTTTCCGTGAAGAGCGCTTTAAATTCTGCTCATTTTTACCCTTAGACAAATAGCGGAAAAAACAAGCTTCCCTTGACTGATTTTAAAGATAAATAATTTATCACAAGCAAGTTGACTATTTATGAAAAAAAAATAAAGGCAAAACATATGTGTAAGCCCTCTATATGACACTCATAAATTTCGAGCAGCATTATTTTAACCCAACGCCTTTCTTTGCGCTTCTCAATCAAAGCATTTAAGGTCGCCAGGCAATTGATATCCTTTGAGTGCCAGCCGTTGGGAGTCTTTAGCTTAAAAAATTGGCTTAAATTTATTCGATTTGCAAGAAGCTTTTCCCTCGAATAATTTATGCGAGACATCAAAATTTCAAGGACCCAGCAGATAGAGCAGCAGTTGATGATGTTACAATGGCGGCGGATGGTGCCAAATTCTATACAAAATTTACATATGTATGTGTGCGTGTATATACATATAACCTATCCTGTTGCTTGCCGGCACAACAACAACAACAGGAACAACAACAACAACAGAAATGACAGCAAATTTGCTTTCACTTTATGCGATTTTTGCTGACACGTCGCACCTTTTCAGAGCTGACATGGAGTGGCGGCTGTACATCGGGGTCGGGGCTCCGTGAATGCGGGAGAAGCATCACATCGGTGTGCGCACAAATCAAGCGCTTGTCCAGGACACAAAGGCAACTGGTGTGCCCCCTGTTATTATCCTGCGACCGAACCGAACCGACTCTGTGTGCGATGAGTTCATTGTGCGTCTGTTGTCCTTGACTGCGCAGCTATATACTAACATACAGATAGATAGATATATATACATATGTAGTATATATATATGTATTCATGTACATACTGATAGCTCTGACCGCCTGTTGTCAAGGCTGCTGCTACTGCTGCTGCTGCTTCCCTTGACTGGGACCCGGCCGCGGATGGGGGTAGCGCATCGGGCGTGTTCCTCGCTTTTGGCGTGACAGCGCGCTG